>CAUYQU010095287.1:0-44550 GCA_963574635.1 Cheracebus regulus | reverse complement strand
GAGTTGGGGGGAGACAGCATGGGGAGAAATGCCAGATATAGGTGAAGGGGAGGAAGGCAACAAATTACACTGCCACGTGTGTACCTATGCAACAATATTGTATGTTCTTCACATGTACCCCAAAACCTAAAATGCAATAAAAAATGCAATTAAAAAAAAAGAATAGAATACAATCTTATTATCTCATATAATGACAGCATCACAAATTAAAATAAAGCAAAGTCTGGTATAAAGGGGCCCAGGGATTGGCACTGCAATTTTAAACAGGATAGAAGGAAGACCTCATGGATAAAAAGTTTTCTGAGCAAAGACGACGATGCAATAAAAGCATTTCAGGCAGAGGAGGTAACAAACAACAGAACTCTTTAATTACAGTTAAAGAGTTCTGAAAATCTGTCTGAAAAATCTAAGGAAGAGTAAGATCTGTGTGGATAGAGGGAAAAGAGCCATGAGGAACGGAAGAGCTAATAAGGTACAAGATGAAATATGGGGCCATCTCTTGTTGGGCATTGCACAACTTGCAAAGATTTAAGGTTTTTCTTAGCTTAAAAAGGAAAGACATTGGAGACTTTTTGCAGGATAGTGCTAAAGTCCTAAGTTTGAATATATACTTTCAATTTCTTACTGGAGAAAACACAGGACACAGGAACAGAAGAAGGGAGGTGATTCGGGGGGTTACTCTAGTAATTCAGACAAAAGCAGATGACAGTTTAGGCAGGGAGGTAAGAGTAGAAGTGCTAATAAGTGGCCTGATTTTAAACATATTTTGAATGTAGAGCCAATGGGCTTTATTGAAAGATTTCATGTGGTAATTGACTGGAAGAAGGACAACTCCAATAGTATTGCCCTGAGCAAATGAAATAATAAAGTTGCCATTTACTGAATTTAAGAAGTAAGCAAATGAAATAGATTTGAAGAATGAAATAATGAATTAAGTTTTAGATAAAGAAATCTCAAGTTGAGGTGGGAGTTCCACACAGGTAACATAAACTTGGGATTCATCAATCTATAAGTGGTAATTAAAGCCACCAGACCAGATAAAATCTCTTTGGAGGTAAGTATCAGAAGGATAGAGCCAATCTCAGGACTGAGATATAAAGCACTCTGGAGATTAATCACGTCAATGAAAGAAAGTGGAAAGGAGCAGCCAATGAGATGGAGGCACAAATATGAGAATGTGTTGTCCCTGAAGCTGCATAAGGAATGTACAGATAACTCACATGTAAAAAATAATAGAGCAGAATGCAGGGAAGTGAGTAGATGTGGTCATGAGAGTTGTGAAAGTTCTCTCTTCAAATTACTTCTTTTTTTTTTATTTTATTTATTTATTTTTTAAAGCCAGTCAAATTTAGCAGTGAAATTACTTCTTTTTTGTATGTGGGAACCAGGGTCATCAGCACCATTTGCAAATGAAATTTAAGGAAAGAAAATAAGATACAAACAAGATATAAAGTAATTGTCAACACATACACACAAAAGAGTGAAATAAAACATACATATTATTAAAAATCTCTTCAATGATGCCTTTCATTTTATCTTGCTTAAAATTTTTTATTCTGTGCAATGAAATAATATTTAAATAAATAATAAAAACAGAATACCTGGATTATAGAAATAATATGTATAAAAAGGGAAAAGAAAAGAGCAATCCAATGAGAGAAAAAATTAAGTGTGTCCAAATTGATAAAGAAGAAGTCAAACTACCATTGTTCACTGATGATTGTATACCTAGAAAACCCTAGAGACTCACCCAAGGTGCTCCTAGATTGAAAGATGAATTCCATAGTTTCGGAACACAAAATCAATGTACACAAATCAGTAACACTGCTATACACCAACAATGACCAAAGTTAGAATCAGGTCAAGAACTCAGTTTCTTTTACAACAGCTGCAAAAATAAAATACTTATGAGTATATCTACCCAAGGAGGTCAAAGATCTTTACAAGGTAAACCACAAAACACTGCTGAAAGAAACAATTGATGACACAAACAAATGGAAACACATCCCATCCTATGCTCATGGATGGGTAATATTAATATTGTGAAAATGACCATACTGCCAAAAGTAATCTACAGATTCAATGAAATTCCCACCAAAATATCATCATCATTCACAGTACTAGAATAAACAATTCTAAAATTCATATGGAACCAAAACCAGAGCCTGCATAGCCAAAGCAAGACTAAGCAAAAATAACAAACCTGGAAGTATCATATTACTCAACTTCAAACTATACTGCAAGACTATAGTTACCAAAACAGCATGGTATTGGTATAAAAATAGGCATGTAGACCAATGGAACAGAATAGAGAACCCAGAAATAAAGTAAAATACAGCCAACTCATCTTCCACAAAGCAAACAAAAACAAAGTGGGAAAAGAAAACTCTATTCAACAAATGGTGCTGTAATAATTGGCAAGCAACTAGATTTCTATCTCTTATTTCATATATATATATAAAAAATCAATACAAGATGGATCAGTCTTATATCTAAGACCTGAAACCATGAGGATTGTAAAAGATCACATTGAAAAAACTCTTCTAGACATTGGCTTAAACAAAGACTTCATGACCAAGAACCCATAAACAAATGCAACAAAAGCAAAAATAAATAGACGGAATCTAATTAAACTAAAACTTTCAGCAGAGCAAAGAAAATAATCAGCAGAATACACAGACAACCAACAGACAGGGAGAAAATATTTGCAAACTATGCATTTGACAAAGGACTAGTATCCAGAATCTACAAGGAGCTCAAACAAATCAACATGAAAAAAAACAAATAATCTGATTTTAAAAAGTGGGCAAAGGACATAAATATACAATTCTTAAAATAAGATGTACAAATGTCCAACAAACATATAAAAAATGCTTAACATCACTAATCATCAGTGGAATGCAAATTAAAACCGTAATGTGATACCACTTTACTGCCATTCTGCCAGAATGTCCATAATTTTTTTAAATGAAAAAATAATAATAAATATTGTCGTGCATGTGATGAAAATGGAACACTTTTACACTGCTGGTGGTAATGTAAATTAGTACAACCACTAAGGAAAACAGTATGAGAGTCTGTAAAGAACTAAAAGTAGAACGACTATTCGATCCAGCAATCCTGCTACTTGGTATCTACCCAAAGGAAAAGAAGTCATTATATGAAAAAGACACTTGCACACGTTTATAACAGCACAATTTGCAATTGCAAAAATATAGAACAAACCTAAATGCTTATCAACATGTCCACCAACCAAAAGTGGATTAACAAATGTGGTACGTATACACAATGAAATACTACTCAGCCATAAAAAGGAATCAAATATATGCATTCACAGCAACCTGGATGGAATTCGAGACCATTATTCTAAGTCAAGTAACTCAGGAATGGAAAATGAAATATCACGTGGTTCTCACACATAAGTGGGAGATAAGCTACAAGGAAGCAAATTTGTAAGAATGACATAATGGACTTTGGGGACTCCAAGAAAAGGGTGGGAGTGGGGTGTGAAATAAAAACTACATATTGGGCACAGTGTACACTTCCCAGCATATGGGTGCACCATAAATCCTCCCTAAAGAATTTACTCATGTAACCAAAACCACATATTCCCTAAAGTCTATTGATAAAAAAAGTAAAATAAAATAAAATAATAAAAGTAATCTGGTTTTCATAAACATAAGAAACAAGTAAGCCAGAGGTAGGCACCAAAAAAACAAAAACATGGTAAGGAAGAGCGAAGAAGTCCCGGTAAGGCAGATAATGACAACATGAAGGGTAAAAAGGAATACATGAAAGAGGTAGTTCAGAAGTATATAAATCAATGTGCCTAGTTCTGCATCATTATTTTATTATGACTTGAGTGTTATCTATTAATTATTTCTGGAAAACACCATTCTTATTAAGCTAACATTTGGAAAATTGAATTTTGAAATTGATCATACTGCTTTATATGTAAGTGCAATTTAAATAAGCTGTAGATTTCCATTCATTTTAGCTCACATCCACAGATGCTTTGAGAAATGTTGCTTGTTATATGATGGCTACGTGCTAATAATACACACTGAAATTATGAGAAGTACAATGGAATAAGTGAGCAGGAATTAGGCATATGAGGAAAACTGTTGGTTTCAAGTTCTAGGTTACCAAGACCCAAGTGATTTATTTATCTCTAGTAGTAATCTTTGTGTGTGTGTGTGTGTGTGTGTTTTACAGGCTGTTTTACTCCATACAAATGCCTGAGTAAGATTTTCCACTGAAAGGGTTATTTTTGCATACCAGAGAATTTCTGTAAACAATGCTTAACCCATGATTATTATAAATATTTGCCATTAGGGTTTCAGAAATGAAGGGTAGATTCCATTCTGGGGAACTCACAATATAGGTAGAGTGATGGATAAATTAGTAAACAATTACAAAATGACATAATGACATGGTGGTGCTATGGTTGATGAGCAGGTACTAGGTAGCAAAAGAAAAGAGTAAACAGCACAAAAATGATATGTAAAAGCACAGCAATAAAGCAACAGACCGCTGTAAATCGGAGAACTGATTATTGTTCTGTATAGTGAATGCGGGTTTCACTCAGTCAGGAGGGCTGAGATATGAGAGGTAGGCAGGTACAAGATGAAGTAAGATCTCATACAGCAGTCAAAGACAATGAAACTTGACGTTGAAAGCAGCAGGTATTCTAAGTCAGGGAATGACATAATGAATTTTAAATTTTACAAAGACTCTTCTATTATTACATAGGGAACAATTTGAAAAGCAATAATAAATGGGGCTGGAAAGAAATTAGAAGAGGCTGTTGACAAAATCCAGATCAAAGATGTTGGCTTAAGATGTTTACATAAGACAATAGCACTAAGAATATTTTAAAAAGACAATTACTTTTAAAGAATGGGACTGATTATTGACTGAGCATGAAATTTACAAGATTTGAAATCTAACATGATTACGTTATTTCCTTTGTTAGAAAAATACAAAAATTAACCAAGTAATACTTTTAAAATCATTCTCTGAATGTTGGTTCTGCAGTCAGACTGCATGGTTTATTTGAAAGATTTCTCACATAGTAGCTATGTGCACATTCCGTACCTTAGTTCTGTCATCTGTAAGAAGTGTCAGGACTGGGTGTGGTGGCTCACACCTGTACTCCCAGCATTTGGGAGGCCAAGGTGGGCAGATCACCTGAGGTCAAGAGTTTGAGACCAGCCTGGTCAACATGGTGAAACGTCATCACTACCGAAAATACAAAAATTAGCCGGGCATGGTGGTGGGCGCCTGTAATCCCAGCTACTGTGCAGGATGAGGCAGGAGAATTGCTTGAGCCCGGTGACAGAGTTTGCAGTGAGCAGAGATCACACCACTGCACTCCAACCTGGATGACAGAGAAAAACTCTGTCTCAAAGAGAGAAAAAAATAAAGAGTCAGATTATGAATTATTTTGATGATTGTTAAGATGAAAGACAATATAGATGATGTATGTGAGTTAGAATAGTCTCTGGAAACTGAAAAACATACAAATTTTAGGAAATAATGGAATATGGAACGCACTCATCCTTTGTTACAAAAATGACTGTATATTGTTGTCATCTTGATTTTGCCAATTTAAAGACATAAATTCTAATATTGTTAGGAAAGAAATGTTCAGAACTGTGTGAAAGATCTTTTTAGCAAAAAACTTCAGTACTAATGATTTAAAATCATCAACTTGAATTTCTTCTAATATAAAACAAATGAAACATTTAGATTTAAAGACCTGTCATGTGGATGTGTTTTGCATATAAATTTTATAATCCAGAACCCTACATTTTAATTGTCAACCAGTTACCAGTTTTTAGGCAAAGGAAGTACGAAGTTTTAAAATTTTTCTCAGAGGTCTGGAATTCATTTCAGTCATCATAAATGATCACTTTACATGTTTCATAGTGAATTGCATTATTTTCTTTGTATAGTACTATATCGAATTATATAAGAAATGACAAGTGAAGAAGCCACAAAAGCAAAACATTTATTCTGTAATTATTATGACTAAGATCCAGTAAAAGGATGATAAATTACAGGAACAAAATAAAGTATATTTTACTTGCACACTGATAGTATTAAATTATGGATATCTTACAACATTGAGTGTCTTTACATATGTACACTAGTCTATATTGATGATCTAGGGCAAAAATAAAATTGCTGAAAATATCATTTGATATCATGTATGACACTGATACATTCCAGTCAGTCTTTCCAAGCAAAGTATAATTGATTAGTTGAATAATGCTGAAAAAGATGTTGAAGACCAGTGCAACCAGATGATTATTATAAATCAGAAAAAAAAATAGAATAGCAAACATTCAAAAAATTACAAATCTACGAATGGTAAGTTTTCTTAATCTTCTAAATGACATTTTGAAGAAAAGTAAGATTCAAGAGATAGAAATCAACAGAGTTATTAGTGTTTCTGAGTTAGATTTTTTATCAGTTCTTTCCTTCAAACAACTACACAGATATGCAATGGAGAAAATAGCCTCAAATAATAGATTCCTCATGTTCAACAATTCACTAAGACAAGGCTCATTTTTATTAGAAAATTCATATCACATTTTGCATCCCTAGGAATGTGGGTACTTTTATCTTGCTAATAAGAGGTCACACCACAAAATATACATTTTTATTATTCCTACGTTCAACATAGAATTTTAGTAGATGGCACTCAGTCTACTAAATGAACACCAAGTCTCTTTCTTATAATCTTTAAACAATAATTTTGCTCAATATTGGGAGTGTTAACTATTGACTTCTAAATTTTACTACAAAAGGAAATTTATCCTGCGTACTACCTCTTTCTTACCTACAAATCATGCAATAATGTAAATTGCTTCTTCCATTGTGATAATTTGTCAAGCAAATGAAATTTCACATTTATATTGATGGTTACATTGCACTGGTCTCACACAATTCACAAGAAAGGAATGATTTGGTCATTATTTGATTTACTTACATAGTCGACTCAACAACGTATTGTCTTAATGCTAAATTATTTAAATTGTTTAAAAAATTCTGAGGACACATAATGCACATACTTACATATACAAACATTTTTCAACTATTTTAATTTCAAGGTTGGCAATTTATTTTAAAATGGTGGTCTCGTATTGTTTATAAATTGTCATAATTCTTGTAAGTTAATTAAAATGTCTCAGTTAATGAATGTATTTTTAAACGTTATTAATATTTAATACTTAATTTTTCCATATCATATATCATGCAAGTTTTTAAAAATATATTTGATAAAGAATTACATTTCAGAAAGAAAATACTGCTTATGAAGAGTTTTGTTACTACGCATTAATCTTTTACATCATAAGTAAAAATTGCATTCAGGAAAGTGGAGGTTTTCCCCTCAGAAAATTTACATTTGGTTCGTGTTATTTTTGTTTATGTTATGGAAAAATTTACTTCATATCATTAATTCTTCAGGTATAACTATATCTCACACTTTAGGGATGCTCTGTTCATATTTGCTGCAATACTCATTTATTAAGCAACTACTACAAATGTGTGTTATTGTTATGTATTTAATAAGTCTAGAAGTATAACAAGTAGATTGTCTCTCAGAGTACTTATGATTTCATGAAAGAGCATGATATTCACATGTTAAATATTCATATTCATGTTGATGCCAAATTAGTACCAGCTAATGTAGCTAATATATTTAACATTTTTAATAAGAGAGATACTATTACAAACAGGATCAGCTTGCAGAAATGTTCATAGAATTTGATTCTATGACTTTAAATTGATCTGGGAAAATAAATAGGATAACACAAGCGAAGAGCAGGGAGCAGCATCCTTGGCAGGTGAAATATTATTATTCCTGTGTTCACTGATTTGTTTATGCACTAGTTAGAATCTTTAGGTCTAGAATCTAGACCTTATAGTCCATGACAATGTGCTGTTAAGATCTCCTGCTACAGGGAACATAACTAATTGATGATCCCAGCTGCTGCCATTCTGGATCTACCATCACGTTTGTTCCTAGGTCACATTTTCCACAAGTCATTCTCACCAATTACTAAGTACAATGAACTTATAATGCTATGAGACACTAGATTCCTTTAAATGGTAACATTGTTATAAAAACCCCTCATTGGCCCAGTTAACACTTTCTTGGAACTACAATGCAGTCTGTGATTTCTCTTAATTCTACTTCCTTTCCCTCTCCTGTAGAGGAGTCAGACATGCAGTTCAGTCTGTGAACGTTCCACACCCATCTCTGGCTCACTCTTTATCCATCTCAGGCATTTCCCTAAATAATTTTCTTGTACTTTTAATTCCATCTTGTCATATGCTTCTTGAATAACTCTAACACTTCTTGGATAACCTGAACCAAAGCAAGCTCTATTCTTAAGAATCAAAATTTTGAGATTAAAAAAAAAATTGTATTGCAAACAAAGAATTGCAATACAATCAAATTATTGCTCTAGTGAATGTATCATTCACTTATTTACAAATATTACAGTAAATAAGGGCCTGCTTAAGTTTAACACAGTTCTGGGTCTTGAGGTACAGCAATCAAACAAAATGCCTGGCATCAGGAGATTTACAGTAGAGTGGGGGAGAGAAAAAATAGACAGGTAAATAATGTATCAGATGTGGATAGATTCTAAGACTTCACCTATGGTAACTGAGGGAGCAAGTTATGCAGATATCTTAAGGAAGATCTTTCCAAGCAAAGGAAATAGCAATTGCAAAGCTTTGAGAAGTTTGCTTGAAGTAACTGACAAATAGCAAGGAAACAGTGAGGACAGAGTGAAAGGGAATGCGAAGGAAGAAAGACGTGAAAACTAAAAGATGGTATCAGAAAACTGAGTAGACCCATGAAAGCTATGTAGGCTATTGAGAGGACTTTGCATTTAATTCTAAGTAAAATCAAATCAATTGATTGATTTAAGCAGAATAGAATATGATGTGGATTATACTTTAAACAAATCCTTCCGACAACTGTGTCTGGGCAAACACGGAAGTTAAAGGACTAGGTGAATAACTACCGCAATGCTTCAGGGAGAAGTGAAAGTGTGCAGGCAGTAAGAAATGGTTAAATGCTAGGTGTATTCGAAAAACAGAGTATACTGGATTTTTTTATGAATTACATGTGGCATGTAAGTAAGAGTCAAGGATAATTTCATATATTTTGGTCTGGGTGATTGGTAAAAATGAGTCACTATTTACTGAAATAATTAAAACAGGACAATGAAAAATAAAAACGTTGATGATATAAATCAAGAATTTGATTTTAGGCTGGGAGCAGTGGCTCATGCTTGTAATCCCAGCACTTTGGGAGGCCGAGTGGGGTGGATCATGAGATCAAGAGATTGAGACCATCCTGGTCAACAAGGTGAAACCCCATCTCTACTAAAATTACAAAAATTTTCAGGGCGTGGTGGCTCACACCTGTAGTCCTAGCTACTTGGAAGGCTGAGGCAAGAAAATCACTTGAACCCAGGAGGCAAAGGTTGCAATGAGCTGAGATAGTGCCACTGTACTCCAGCCTGGCAACAGAGTGAGACTCCGTCTCAAAAAAAAAAAAAAAGAATTTTATTTTATACCTGTGAAATTTTAGATACCAATTAGTTGTCCAAATGGCTTTAGAAAGATGAAAAATGAACGGTTAAAAACGGGCAAGGTAATGATGGTGTTGGATTTGGATGCTCCTCAGGAATTATAACATGCTCATATTTCCCCAGGTGATCTCCAAGATCCTACTCTTCTGCTGCTATTTTTTTTTTATTTATATTTTTTTTACTAGAGAAGGGGTTTCACCACGTTAGCCAGGCTGATCTCGAACTCCTGATCTCAAGTGATCCACCCACCTCGGCCTCCCAAAGTGCTGGGATTACAGGCATGAGCCACCGTGCCCGGCCTTTCTGCTGCTATTTAATTTCGGTTCAAGTAATATTAAATTATTTTCCATCTTTCCCCATCTCTCTACTCACATGTGTATTTCCTCCTACCTGATACCCTTTTGGTACCATCAAATGGTTCTTCATCTCTTTATTTTGTACATCTTTGACAGACACAAGTGACATTAAGATCCAGGTTTTCAACAATCTAGTGATCTAAAAAATTAAAATACTGTACTCTCATCTCCTGAAAGCATTAAAGGGTATGTCATTCATATATCGTAACATACCAATCAAAAGCCCATCTCCACTGCCCAATTCTCGAGTATCACCAATCTACTCTGAAGCCTATCACATGCCAAGCCTCTGCCTTATGCCCTACCTATAACTAGTAACTATTGTCTCTCCTCTCTGTCTATCAGAAATCTTTGTGACTCTTACAACACAGCCTTAACTAGAAGTTAAATCTCTTTTTCATAGTTTGTACAACACATACCAAAAACAAGTGGCTCTAAAAACATTATCTCCTTCATTGAGTATGGAAGAAGGTGATGTGGCATTGACGAAAAGGCTTTACAGGTAAGAGAAAGGGAGAAATTATTATATTAATATATCTTACTTGTTTCTCATAACAAAGTATGTTCCTTTATGAATATATGTAGGTTGTTGATAAGCAGATTGGTGATAGATACTTAAGAGAGCCTCAGCTAACGTTTAGCACAGTTACTCCAAGTGCCAGTGCTCAACAAGGTAATAACTTCTTGCTACGATGTAATGTCAGTGGAAACAAATAGTGTTCTTAATGAAACATGTGGATTAGCAACATGTGGGATCAGGCACTCAGTCCATTTATCACACTTTATGTCAAAGGGTCAGGCAGCACTGATCTAGTGCATTTATACCCAGACCTTACCAATAACCATCCTAAGGTAGTGTGACTGATTTTTATCAACATCTTGTATATTGTACAAAGACTGCTTATCACTTCTATATTTTTTTAAATGCTTTACCTTCGATTATTTTTCTATCTCAATTTTCAGTTTAAACACACTTTTGTTCTATTCAAATGCTTACAATTAGCTATATGAAACTTACTCTATTTCTTTTCTGATGGTGTGTTGTATTAAAATGGAAGAAAAATTGCTACATAGTGGAATCCACACAAAATCAATGTATTACAGCCATAATAACTATATCTGCCTCAAAAATGAGCCTTTCGTATCAACAATTTTTTTTTTATTGCACTGCTGTTGAATGAGGCTAGCATCTAATACCACTTTAAACATAATCCATTGTTCTTACTGAAATTCGGGGTTTGTTTTAAAATCGGAAAACCCTGTTCTCTTCAGATCTGTAGCATCCACGCTATTATGTAAAGTCCTATAGAAGCTTCTGTCACTAAGGCATGATGTTTTACTTTATTTATTCTTTACAATAAATAGAATATTTTTGTTGATTGTCTTCATTTTCACCATAAGATTGATAAAGGCATCTCTAATTCATTGGGCATAACATTTTACCACATAAAGTTTGCAGTTTAATATAATCAGCATTAGGTATAGGTTCCATTATGTGTGTGCAGAGTTGTAAATGTCTGAAGCACTTGTTAAATTTTATAGCCAATTTTGTTCAAAGTAGTCCCTTTGGTTGGAGACTTTGTGTCTAGATATTATCACCATTCATATCTAATTTCACACAGACATGCATATTAGTTTCTGGGTAAAGAAAGAACATGCCTTGATTTTTTCTTTTTTAAAAGTGATATAACTATTTTGCAGTTATTTTAACTTTATAAATGGTGTTCATATGGAGGTGTTCATATAAATGAGAATTATAAATTTGATAATACCTTAGATAATTCAGAATTTCTTTATTACAAATAAAAAGGAAGCCCACAGATTATAGTCAAAAATTAAATTCTCATATATATTTCAGTGGAGTAAAATTATATACTATGCTAATTTAACATGCACTTACAGTACTAACTATTCTTTTCTCCAGAAAGCTGGTATCTAAGGCAATTGAGCCATTTTCTTACCTGTTACTACACAAAAGGTTCATGATCATCAGGTTATCACATTCATTCTCTAAAGTGTTTTTCCAGAGCACTTGACTTATTTTTTATATTGCTCATCATAGTCAGCACTTTCATAGAAAAGGAGTTGAAAGCTAATCGTAAAAATGGTAACCTATTTATTTTTCTGTTCTTTAATAATAAATACCTATCATTTATTAACATGCCTTCACAAGTAATGCCACACAGAATACTAAGAAATTATAAAATTGAAGTTGGTAATTTCTTGGTAATGATGAAAACAACAAATATGTGTACAATTTTATGTCATTTCCTAAACTTTTTCCCCTCATTTCAACTCTAAAACAAGCTTGTGAGGTGGGAAATATAAAACATAACTTTCACCATCTGCATGTAATTTGTCTAGTGTTTTCAAATGAACTTCATATGAACATTTGTGGGCTTTTTCTGAATATGATGGAATAACTTGTGGAAGAACAAGATTGCCATATAAACCATCAAGGAACACTGCTGAATATATGCACACATAAACATGTGTTTATTTGGAGAGCAGGTTGAAGCAACCAACACTTTAGGAAGCAGTATTGTAGAATTGAGAGGAGAAACATTAGTTGAAGTAAGCTGACAGTCTGAGACACTCTACTCTGAATGTATCTGCCTTTACTGTGTTCAAAACATGAACCTAAGAACCCAGATCTTGCCTGTGCAGATGGCCACTACTAGCAGATAGAATGTCCAGGCTGATAGGATTGGAAAATCAAGATCAGAAGCTTGAGAAGAAAGCCTCCCAGGAAAGGATAGAGAACTAAATTTTATGAATTCTGGCTATCACCTTAAGACATTTTACCAAATTCAGAGGATATTCGGGTAGAATCTTAAAAAGCTTGCCAGGAGGAACAGTTGATGGTAGTCTTTGCTAAGAAAATAAGAAATTAGAGATAGAGAATTGCCGAGGAAAGATGCAAATAAAAATGGAGAATAAGGCTAAACCCAGTGGCTTGCACCTGTAACCCCAGCACTTTAGGAGGCTGAGGCAGGCAGATCATGAGGTCAGGAGTTCAAGACCAGCCTGACCAGCATGGTGAAACCCTGTCTCTACTAAAAATACAAAAAATTGGCCAGGAGTGGTGACACGTGCCTGTAATCCCAGCAACTCAGGAGGCTGAGGCAGGAGAATCACTTGAACCCAGGAGTTGGAGGTTGCAGTGAGCCATGATCGCACCACTGCACTCCAGCCAAGTGACAGAGCAAGCCTTTGTCTCAAAAAAATAGTAGAATATAGAAAAGAGTATAAGAAAGCATATAGGGTAGAATATAAAGATATAACAGTAATACATGTTTCAAATCAAATACTATTTCTGAACACATTTTCTGAAATTAGGAATTACACCATTGCTATGATCTAATTCTCCCCTACTCAAGTATTGGAAACTTAATCTCCACTCTACCAGTTTGGGGAGGTGGGGCCTTTGCAGGGATGTTTAAATCATTAGGGTTCTGTCCTTATATATGTTTAATAGAATTTGTCTCTTTTGCATGTCTTCCTTCCACAATGTAAGCATGCGGCAAGAAAGCCTTCACCAAACACTAGATACCAGCACCTTGATCGATCTTGGAATTCCCAGCTCCACAACTGTGATAAATAAGTTTCTGTTCTTTTTAAAATTACCCATTCTCAAGTATTGTGTTATAGCTCTTCAAATGGACTAAGATACTTGCTCTAATTATCTTGGGTTATGGCAGTTAATCCACTCAGTCATAACAGCAAGAAACTTTAGTAAAAGCTGACTTTACCCTTTTCTCACTTTGTTTAGGCACAGAATCTGGTCAATCTTACTCTCAAAATATCTCCTGAAATACCCCCTTCTCATCTCTATTTCTATTGTTTTTGTCTTAGTTTTCCTGCCACATTTATAGAATTTGTTATAGTATTTTTTGCCACTACTAATTTGATTTTAAATTTCTTGAAAACAATGACTGTACTTTGTCTCTGTGTCTGCCCCTTGATTGCAGTAAATATTTAATTGATTTTATAAGTCAAACCTACCAGTAAGTTCTTCTATTGCTTAAATATACAGTAATGTCATATTACAAATAAGATCTAAATTATAAATATTCTATTTTAAGGGGAAGATATTAAAATGCTCATAAGCCATTTCTTTAGGCGTTATTGTTCTGTCTTTAGGTGTTGCTGTGTCTAACACATCTTCCACCTACAGAACAGAACATTTGTAAACATTTCATGCAAATTTTTGATAGGAAATTGGCTTAGTTTACAAACTATTCTTCTCAAAAATGGCTCAAGTATCATTATATCTTTAAATCTATTTTATAACTATCCATAAAATTCTTGGATCAACTTATGTAATTCAAGGCATTTTCTTTAACAATGTTTTATTTAAAAATAATCCACCCAAGACATGGGCTACATTAAGGTAACAAGTCATTTTTAAAAAGAAATGATTTCTGTTATTACTAAGCTTCAGTAAATAATATAAGACCCTTAACTACGACGTGGTTACATACAAATGAGATTTAAGATCAATTGAAAGTATATTTCTCTTTTCTGTGTTCAATTTTATAAATGACCCTGGATTCCCCAAAGAAAGGCAAATATTCTAACTCCTTGCTTGCTTTCAACTCAAATTCTTAAAAGAATGTTGTCAGTTTAAGTGCATAATGTGTAGTAGATAATTCAGTTAGCCTTAATAGAAGAAAGTGACAGCACACAGTCAACTCTATTGATGTGTACACTCTGTAGGAAATCACAGAGGAGCTTTAATCCTTTGAAGTTTGTTTTTAAAACCTACTGCATTTACAGCTTGGAAAAGAGATTGTCATTTTATTAATGATGAGTAGCCAGTTGTTTCCACACATGAAAATAATGCAACATATTAGGAGTAAACAGTTTTGAGGCAAAGCTAATGTAAATACAGTCACGTGCCACATCAGAATATTTTGGTCAATGATGAACTGCATATACAATACCAGTCCAAGAAGATTATAATGCCACATTTTTATTGTATCTTTTCTCTGTTTAGGTATACAAATATTTTCCATTGTGTTACAGTTGCCTATGGTACACAGGTTTGTAACCTAGCAGCAATAGGCTATATACCATATAACCTAGGTGTATAGCGGCTATGCCATCTAGGTTTGTGGAAGTACATTCCATGATGTTTGCACAACGAAGAAATCACCTAATGATGCATTTCTCAGAATGTGTCCCCATCATTAAGCTACACATAACTGTACTTATAATTTTAAGAGATAATTAAAGCTCTTGGGATAGCAATTACAAAAGCCAGCATGCCAAGATGACTGTATGTTGACAGAAAATATTCATATTGATAAAATATATGTATGATCTTCTTTTGACAATACAGATACCTGTCATTTTTTGGAAGGTCACATGTATTCATGAACTGTGTGTAAATGTATGCTAGACTTGTCTCATTATAAGTAACACATGGTTAATGCACTTACCATAATATAAACTATTTTCAGTGTAGGCACATTTTCTATGGAATTTGCTGGGTTTAAAAAAGAAGCTTGTAGGATATTTTTTCTTTGACTTCAACAAGTCATCAAAAGGGTGTTAAAACCTGAAATACATAAAGGAGAGAAAATTAGCTAAAATAATTTAAAAGCTTCCTGAAGATTTCCTCTTGCTAAATAATAAACTTCAAAATTGTAATAAATTTTAAGACTACTACACTTTAGAAAATCAAAAATATAAGAACTGTCAGAAATATCTGAATAACTAAAACGAGCCACTTACCACATGCTATACAACTGACATTTAGGATGATTTAAAAGGCATGACCTCAGCTAATCCTGGAGAAAAAATATATACTTTTTTTGATGTCAACTTCCACTCTGGCACATCTTTTCTAAAAGTCATCTTTATCCATAGATATTTCCTCTGTATCCCCTTGATACACAATATGATTACTAATCTATGACTGCCCAGATATAATTCAAAATCAAGGTAACAATTTACACAGAATAAAGATAAATCACTGAAATGATATGAATTGAGATTAATAATTCTAAAAGAAACATTGACCACATGGTAATTTACATGACCCTTGTTATAAGCAAGAGATAAGCAACAGAGGGAGTCGAAAGCATCACACTCTGGCATGGTAGGAGAAGCCCAGCCTTTCTTATTACATTTTTCTAAATGGTTTATCTTTCCCCAGCTTGGAGTAAAGAATGCATTCCACTGACTGTAGTATCCTAGTATTCTAATTTTTCCCTGCTGACAAGTAATGACAGATAATTTTTATCTTGTTGATTTTCCAGGATAAAATCAGACACTGCCATTTTAAAAAATATAATTGCATATAGATAGATAGAGAGTTATGTGGGTCTAGAGAGAGAGAGAGAATGGAATAGACAGATAAATATACAACCCACATGTGCACACAAACAAATATTGAATATTAGAAGTCCATGGCAAATGTAAATTGATTTTCAGAACTTCCTAAACACAAATATCTCAGAACTCATCCACACACAAACAATTAATCAACATATCTGGGATCAGACATATTTGTCTTTGATTATCTAGGATTCTTCTTATTCCAACTACCACTTTATTAGAAATAGTGCTGTATATGGACTGACTGTAAACTATGATATGATTATTTGCAGGGAATTAAAGACGGATTTGCTTTACAAAAGGTTGACTATAAGTTTCCTTTAAACTATAAATCTTCAAGTGAATTCTAGTTCAGTTAAGTGGGAAAAATTTTGATTTACAGAGAATTTGTTATACTATTGAATAAATAAAGTTATACTGATACCATTTTTATATGACATAGCTTCTCATTTTGATCACTCTTTATTCTAATAAAATGAAAATTTTAATTTGTCAGGGCATGTCACTTTTCTCCTCAAAGCTTTGCACTTTTCTCTAGAGTAAACACTAAAGAGAATGTATTGACTCAGTGATCCCTGACTTCTTTAATACCATGCCCCTACTGGTATGCTCCTTTAACTCCACCCCCACATGGCTCTTGTTCAGAGAACCTACCAAACACATTTCTGCCTTGGGGTCTTTGAACTAGATTCCTCTTCGCCAGTTTTGCCCTAGACATTCACTTATCCAGAACTTCAGTCTTTCCAGTTTTGCCCAGCCTCCTTCTCTCATAAGAGAGAGCCTCCTATTTAATATTTCAGCCTGCCCACCCACTCCTAGCACTTTCCAAACCTCATACTCTGCTTTCCTTTTTCTTTAGTTCATTAAATTTACATTTCCTCTCTAACTTACCTATTTAGAAACTTAAGGCTCATTCTCTGTCCCTCTATATGAACTTGTAAACCCCACGAAGTAAGTGATATTGGCCAGTTATATTCAATAGTGTATGCTAAAAGCCTGGAGCAGTGCATGGCACACAGAATAAATTAATTATTGATTTAGAATAACTACACCAAATTTATTTTAATACTTTGTAGTGTAAACATCTTAAGTTCACAAATATACAGTACAGAAGTTTACAACAAACGCTTTCTATGAGATGCTTTTACCTATTACCTCCTCAGATCCCTGGTCCACTAAAGCTCATTATACCCCACCTGCAGAAATTAGCATGAAGTTGAGTTACTGTACAGTGTCACACAGGGTCTTACTACCTTGGAATTATTGGTTGTTATGATACCTTTTTTAAAACTATCTGTAAGCAATTGACATATGTCTGTCTCTCTAAGTCAAATGCTCAGAAAATTTAGATGGTGAGTCATAAATCAGTTCCAAAATGAGAACTTGATAAATAATACTTACAGGAGCAATCAAATTTCTTTTCTTGAGAATTCTAAGATTGAATAATGTCAGAGTAAAGAAATTTCAAGAATGTGATTTTAATGTGAACTCTCTCAACAGTCACCAGAAAATGACTAAGATACAAATAATATGCTGTTGTGTATTTATTTATAAAACTTAGAGAGAGACAGACAGAGAAGAATTCATAAAACAGAAAATAATATATAATTATTGGTTTATTGCCATAGGCCCCAGAGTGATCAAAGAGAAAAGCAGAAACAATATTTTATGGTGTTTCAATCTTTTAGATGCCTCTTTGATCTTTTTTCCTTCTTAGCATCAAGCCTTGCCATCTATAGAAAGAGAAGAGTAGATAGAGCATGCTTCCAGGAAATAACTCAGAAATTGACTAAGCCCTGGGTTTTAACTGAATGTGATATTTGTAGTAAAGCTGTGGGAGAAAATTTATGCACATGTGGGTGAATGTCCAGCTAAAATTCAAACGCAGAAATATCAGAAGGGAAAGAGAATGAAAGCTTATATGTAAGACAAGAGAAAGAAGAATAAAAAAGTAGGAGATGAACTAAGAACTGTCACTTTAAAAACGAGTAACCACTTTATTGTTTTCACCTACAGTCATTCGCAAAATCTAGTTTGTGTTTTTCTGTAAACACTAAGCGTAGGTATTGGAATTATTCCTCTGGAAATGTTATCAATTAAAGCCCCCAAACAGCTCTACACAACATATAAAATTAATGCAAATGAGAAATACATATATATAAATATGTATATGTACACACCTTATAGAAAATGAAACTCACAAACAGTATGAAAAGAGAAGGCGATGTCCTTACAAAGCTAACAGGATGGTCTCTGCTATATTTGAATAAACAAAAAATAATCACAAGAAAACTGCAAAGAAATACTGCCAGTAAAAATTTAAAATTGATATTAAAAATTGTAATGTAAAAGAAAATACAGAGTACAGTAAATTCTTGTGAATGAAATCTTAGATTCTTTATAGTCTCTTTCAGGCAAGAAAAAATAACTCCTTTAAACAAATTGCTAAGCCTACATCAGTGCTACAAAGGACAAAAGTTAGCAAATTTATGTGGAAGAAAAGATCATAGAAATTTTGAAAGTGAGCACATTAAGCAAGGCCTTAGAGAATAAATGTTATAAGCAGTGCAATGTGAAAATTATTATATTGCTCTTTATAGAAATGAAAATCATTTACCACCCATGTCATTTTTGATGCAGAATCACACTTTGCCTTGTTCTTTTTGACTCAAAAATAATTATCCCCTGTGTTTGCTACAGTAATAAAAATAATAATAATTTGTTCTTATAGCATACTTTTCCTCCTAAGTTTAAGCACTTTAAAGCAAACTATTCCACTCATCTTCACAAGATCCCTGCAAAGTAGGTATATAGAGATAAATGGCCATAAAAGATGAATAAAGGAAAATATTTTAACCTGGAGAGTTGGATTCTTATTCATCTTGGATGTCTGAGCCAGAGAAACCGAGTTTGCATCATGAATATAGACTTGAAATTCTCAAAAGATTCCAAATATTTTTTCCTTGATCTTTGAGGTAAATGGTGAACATTTTTATTGCTTGAAATTTCACCCTGACTTAAACTAAGATATAGTGTCAAATTTTCATCTAATGGCATTTTACTGAGATAATAAAAATACATTTATTTCAAAGGATTGTGGCATAGCCAGTAACATTGTCCATACTTTAAAAATACTGGCTCATTTAAAAATACTGGCATGTGTTTCCTCATTACAGTAAGTTTCATTTGTTAATCGAGACCAAGAATTAATAAGAGAATGTTCATAGCTGATGATTTTTAGGTATATTTCATTTAACTGTTTCCAAGGAACTCATAAGTACAAGACCCTTTATAGATGACATCAATTTATCTTTAATAAACCCATGAAAAAGTGTTCTGCTGCTGTCTTTCTAAAATAATAAGGATTAATTAATTAAAAATTGGAGTTTGATTAATTGATATCAATGCCTAAATAACTTATATACATTTTCTAGGATTTGAAATAAAGTTTCAAGTTTATTCTCAAGTTCAAAACTTTGGGAATATGTTCAAAATGTGAAAAATCCAAAATTTAGTTGAATGTGCTCCATTCTTTTTCATTTTATTTTGTGAAATATAGTAAATCCTTTTGTTTGCCTGCTATAAATTAAAAGAGTAATCACTAGCTGATTTATATTTACAAATGTTGTAAATTTGTTTTTAAACATGTGTCATTTCTAACCAAAAAACTGATGTTATATATTTTTTAACTCTTTTGAGCCAATGCATTATTTGTGCTGAAACACTTTGTATCATTATCATTATAATCCAGACCAGTAGTTTTGAGAATATTGGGATAAAGTGTTCACTGTATATGTATGTTTACGTATCCTTGTTTCATAAAGAAATAGATGCAAAAGTTCAGGTTATTTCCACATTAGCAAAATGAAATGTACATTTTGCAAAATGCCATGCACTGTTTTGCATATTTGACACTGTTATAGCTCTCTTACAAAATGACATTCATTATACCCATGCTGCCAACTCTATCAATTACAATGGAAGGTGAAAACAAACCCAGGCCTTTTTAGAATGATATATAAATGGGTGCAACCATATTCTAAAGTGAGAAAAGAAAAGCCGTTGGAAAGTATAGTAATACAAAAGGGCTACACTAATTCTTTTTTATACAATTGATTGACTTTTTTTTTTGCTTTTAAATATTAATATTTCTAATATTTTTGCTCTCTGTTTTCAATTCCATGTGGTAACATCAGGCAAATAGGTAGATAGATAGATGATTGATAGATAGACAGATAAATGGATGGATACTCATGGTGGGGTAGGGAGTGGGGAAGTGGAGAGAGAGAGAAGAAAATAGGGAGAGATAAAAACAGCATAAAATTTAATCTGAAGAGACATAGTGGAAAACTGTTCTGTCATCCTTATTTTATAAATTAGAAAACTGAAGCTCAGAATAATTAAGCACATTACCCAACATTACACAGCTAATGTGTAGTGGAGTCAGAACTGTGTGCTGATCTGGAAAGCATGATGACTGATGAATAGATTCATGTTTAGATTATCCCTTACACTGAATAGGAATAGCAATCACCAAGCATGTTAGGATTGAAGATCAACTGCTTGTTTTTCATACATTTGTAAGTCATAGAAAAATAAAACAATATAATAAAAGAGGATTCTAATTTAATTTAATGAAAAATAAAACAAGATGTATACCTTTTAAATCCTTGAAGATTAATAGTATATATTTGTAACCATTTTTAAATAAATTTATTAACATTTTCTGTTTCATTTTGGGTGTAAAATTTCTCACTTGCCATCAAACAAATTTTCTGGAAAGAAATTATATCGTTTTGTTAGTTTTTCTTATTTTCACCATCTGAAAATTCTGTTTTAGAATTTTGCAATACCTTTTTCCACCATTGAGTCTAGTTAATTGAGAACTTCTCTCTTACTGTTAATTTAAACATTTAATTGAGAACTTCTCTCTTACTGTTAATTTAAACAATCTATGATCACACAGATGGTGAGGTTACTTTACACTGTGGTGCCTCCATTGCCATACATGCACTGCTTCCCTTCCAGTGTATAATAGTGGCTTAATAAAGTTCATATGTGGGGAGCTTCAGGATAATGTATGGTGTATTAGCCAAGATTTTGGGGTGAGATCATCAATTAAATCTACCTGAGCAACAATGTAACCCATATGTAGGTTTTGCAAATACTGAAAACTGATAAAATTAGGGTCATATTAGAGGAAGTGCAATGAAAACTATTTGCCTGGTGGTATCATAGTTTTCATGTCCTTAAGCATTTGTTTTTAAGCTCAACTATTCTAAAATAGTAAATGTAATGCCTCTATTTCCAAATTTTTAAAAAACAGTTAATTGTTTGCCTTCACATATTAGAGTTGTTAACTACATTTAACTTTTAGATTTTGAGATGATGTCTTCGATGACAATAAATTAACACCCGGGTTTTATATCTTTCAGAAAGAAATACGTTCATATATGAAAAACACATGAAAGATCTCAATAGCAATAGACAAATGTCTTAAGGAGTTATTTTATATATATATAGTCACCCTTTCTAGATATAAACATACTCTCAAGTTACCAACAATTCATAAATTATGTATGCCATAGGCAACAGTCTAGAGCGGTAAATCTTGTAATCTAATTGTTATGATAAATGGACATTATTTTATTATAAAGGATGTCTGTGTTACTGAATATACAGCATGAAGACATAAAAGCTTATCTTTCAAAAAAATTCTAAGATTCAACTCAAAGAGAAAATTATGGGTTTGACTTTTTAAAAAATGTCTGGTGCCACTGACTTGACATCCACTGAAGTATTATGGTTAAAATCAGGTGAAATAAGCACAATTAAAGTACAAAAATGTGATATGGCTTCAGCTATGTCAAGGTTCTCATTTAACCCCAGGCTTCATGAAGTCTGCTCTTTGTTTATGGACAAAGCTGTCTGGCAAGTGAGATGACAACTAAATGGTAAATATGGTGCTCTTTGTAGAAAGCCTTGTTATCATTGACCAACTATATAAAGAGTTTATGTGCTCATCACATAGTGGCACAGATGAAAATCAACATTTCAAAGAGCCAGAGTCATTGTTCGCTGACGTTGCCCAGTTCAGACCATCATTCAAGCAAAAGAAATGAGACAGCGTAAGGGGTTCAACAATTTTCAACATCAGAGTCCATTCCAAAGATGGTGTCTGCTCTAACAAAGATCTGGACGTCATGTTAGCCATGCATTGATTGTACTCAAAGAGCCACAATGCTGCCCTCGGCTGTGGCTATGAGATAAGAATTCTGGTTAATAAGAACAGTTCTAGGACAGGCACAAATGAGATTACAAGACAGAGGCCCAAGTTGTGCCAAAACTCAAGCTGACGGTTTTGTCTTCAGCTGTCACAGATGGAATGGCTTAAAACATGCATACCACATCATCTTTAAAAAATTGTGAGAAAAAAAAAGGTTTTCAAGGACAAAATGTTTTAAAATGACAGAGAATTTGGACTTAGAGAAAAAGACCAGAGAACTAAACCTATTACAAAACTGGCACACTACAGTGCAGGATTTTGGCAGGACATATTTATAACAGATTTCATGCAGGGGATAGAATCCAAAAACTACTCCTCCCCTAATTATGAACTGAATTTGCCCCTCTTTAAAAAAAAAAAAAAAAAAAAAAAAAAAAAAGAAGAAGAAAAAAAAAATAACTTTATTTTTGGATTACATGGAAATTTGAAATAAATCAGCCCAGCAGGATAGATTACCAACTGGAAAATTTGGAAGGAATGTATGGTCTGGGATTTCAGGCTCCAAGCTGGTGGACTCTGAATTTGTCACAGAGGTTAGTTTTGTCTCCGAAGGGGAGCCAGGCATACTGTACAAGAGTACCCCCTGTTGGCTGATTGGCCAGAGAACATTGGCAGTGCCTGCTGTGGCAGCTGCTCATTTAAACTTCTACCCTGAAATTTGCTGAAAAAAAAGCAAGAAAGATTTGAGAGAAGGGGCAAGGAGGAAGGAAGCAGGAAAGATGCTGTAATAAGGGAAGGTAGGGATGGGATTTTTCTTTCAATCTTTTGTTAAAGTCAAAAAATAAAGGAGATTATGGAAGATAAGGGGCAACACTGTGAATAAATAGCATTGAAAGGCATTAAATCACTGTGAATGCCAATATGTTCAAATTGTCGCTTTTGTTACCGTAATTGTACCTTTGAATTATTACAGTGCAAGTCAAATTATCATCCTTCTCCAAAACAGTTTTGCCAAGTGATTCAGAGGTCATAGAATATATTTTTATGCACAAACACAATACTATTATTTTATATTTCTCAGGGATTCAAGGAGGATTAGAAAAATTCCTCACCCTTTTCAACATTCAATGATTCAAGGAGAGTTAGAAAAATTCCTCACCTTTTTCAACCTTCAATAAATGTTAAGGAGTAAAATGAAAATTAACAGAATTCTAAGATAAGTATAGCTACCCATTAAAAACATGACTGTGACCACAAGATAATTCTCCATTGGACCTTGCACTTTTGGTCAGTCTGAAGCTGAATCAGACAAAAAAAGAGACCTTGAAAGAAAAAAAAAAAAAAACAAGAAAAAATATCTCCATGGTGTGTGCTTATTGATACCCTCTGAAATCTAGTCCTGCTGTTTTAATTTCAGCAGTAGCACGTAATTGTAATGAAAATAATTCTATCATAAGAAATCTAAACAGTTCTGTGCTGAGATGGAGCATTAGCAAACTCTGGTAGAGTCTGAGTCAGATGTGCTGTAATCTTTACAGAGAGGATACACTGGGGTTCTAAAAGGTTAATGAACCACTTGTGGTAGACCTTTCCTTCACATTTTAACTCTGTTTTATTCCTGATAGAACTATTAACTTCTACACTAACCTTTCTACTTGTTACTATTACACACATTCTAGCCACTAAAGCTTTCTATTGATTTTTGCCAGTGAGGTTTTATAAAATGTAGCTTTAAATACATGACTTCTGCAATTGTGTTAGCATCAGCCAGTGTGTGTAAAGACAAAGATTAATTTTCTGGTTTTAATTATTTTTTTATATTGTCATTCAAGTACTCTTTTTTCATAATTGTTTTTCATGAAAAATACAATTTTATTTCTTACTTTTAAATATGTTTAACCTAAATATGCTAGATGGTACATAATTTTATTTTCCTACTGTTTGATAGAAGTTTCCTAACATTTTCAGTTACTGTGTGTGTGTGTGTGTGTGTGTGTGTGTGTATGTATGCTTGTTTTGAGTGGGAGATTAAGAACAAGAGATGAAAACAATGTATATAAGTAGACATACAAATAATTATGTCACGTTAATTTTTGTTTTGAAGCCCACATAATTTGCTAAAATGAATGTATGAGATTCTTAAACAAAAATATTTCAGGCTAAATTTGGATATGTGAAAATCATGTCAAAAGTACAAATTTAGTATACCTCAAATAAGAATACTCCAAAGAAGAGTAAGTTTTGTTATTTTAATATATGTTTTCTCCTTTATTTTGAGGGTTTTTACTTGGTTTTGTTATTTTTCTGAGTTTAAATATTATGTCCTAAAAATAATATACTTCTTCTAAAATGCTTTCCATCAATTATTTGTTCAGTAAAAATATTATCTTCTAATTTAAAGGTAGTAGCATATCAAAGTAGCAGATAACAAAAATAAAATTACTAATCCACATATATTATTACCTCATCCTTGAATCAAAGAACAAGCATTTTTTCAAGCATTTCATTAATTTAAACTAATTTTTAAAAAATTTATCCTATAATAAAATATCCCATGGTTAAACTTCAGGGCAAAGAAGTACTTGACAAATAGATACTAGCATATAATGGCTACTAAAAGAGATTAAAAGTTCTATGTAGATATTCAATTTTTGAATTTAAGGCAAATCGAGTTAAAAAAATTAAATCTTTAAATGTATAGAATGGCCTGGGAATTAAATTTCGATTATTTGGAACAATCTCTTATTTTTTAAAGAATGTTTGTTCTGTTTTAAGACTTGCTATTATGTATGTATATATTGTGTAAAATAACACCTGTTTTCAGGTCCTTCAGTTGACCTAACATATCTCAGATGCTACCTGAAAGGTGGTTCCATTTTGAAGATATGTGGGTATAATTCCCTTTTTTTTTTTTTTTTTTTTGAGATGGGGTCTTGCTCTGTTGCCAGGCTAGAGTGCAGCAGCCTATCTCAACTCACTGCAACCTCTGCCTCCTGGATTCAAGTGATTCCCTGCCTCAGCCTCCTGAGTAGCTGGGACTACAGGAATGTGCCACCACGCCCAGCTAATTTTTTGTATTTTAGCAGAGACAAGATTTCACCATGTTAGCCAAGATCGTCTAGATCTCCTGACCACATGGTCCACCCTTCTCAGCCTCCCACAGTGCTGAGATTACAGTTGTGATCTATCTTACCTGGCCATAATTTCCTTTTTTTAAAAAAAAAAATCACAGATACTGTCAGCTACAGAAGATGTGCCTGTGGGGAAGTGGGGTGGACCTTAACATGACTGAGGGAAGGGGAGGGCAGTCCTCCTAAACACAGTATTTCATCTCCGTACATTGGTGCCTCGCTTGGTTAGGGACTCCTTGTTGTGACCACTCCCGTGACTTGATATACTCAGGAGGCTGACATCCTTGTGTAGCTTATGTGTGATTTGTAATGGTGTTTGGGCAGGCAGCTGTAGTTTCGCTTGCATTGCTGCTGAGCTTCCAAATCCTCTTCCTCAGTAACATGTGTATCAGTTCGTGTCACTTTGAACAATCTGTTTTTCACATGTGACCAGGTCATAGCATGGGTCAGTTGACTAGATCCTTCAAATCATCATAGGACCCATGTGTGACTCATTCATTAGCACCATATAATATTGATGACAACTAAATTTAATTAAAATTTAACCTGTAATTGATAGGAAAAAGTATACCTGTCTTTGGAAGTGGAAAACTATGTCTACGCTGTCATGTCCATTATCCCAGGCTATGTGTCAAGAATTTGATAAGAAAAAATGAATAAAACATAACAAACGGATAAATTGTACCCCTTCCAAAAATTTACTATCCAGTTAGGATGACAGAAAGTTTTAATCCAACATACATATTTTATATGTAAAAGTACATACAGAGCAATAGGGAAACTTATTTTAGGCTTGCAGAGGTCAAGAAGGCTTATTAATGAATTATTAATTCAGAAATGTGAGGGGTGAGTAAACAGGAGTGCAGCAAACTGTGCTAATCAAGTTTAGGAAGCAGTGTTGGCAGCAGTCTCTCTAAAGACAACAGGAAGCTTGATGTATTAACATAGAGGCAATGTGGGCAAAGCACCCACCAAGTGAATGGGATTCAACAATATGATCTAATTTTTCATGACTTTGACTTCCATTATTACTCTTGCTAATGAAAATGATAATTCTAGATGCAAATCTCCAGTATTTAAATCAGAATAGATAGGTAGTTTTGACAATAATATAATCTAATGTAAATTGTTAACATTGACATCACTTAGTATTATGTGCTCATAGGTGAGAAGATGCCTTTCTCAGAGCAGGAAAATTAGAAAGCGACTACTTCAGATGAGAAGGTTATGAACGGTTTCCAAATATGATCTATTATTGCTGGCTGGAATAGTTGTTTTAAAGGCATACATTTCAGGTTTTCTCAAGTAGAGATACATGATTATTAAAGGGCCTCGCTGCTCCCACTCCTCATCATTACTCTGCTGCTCCACAAGTCCTCCCAGAGCCCAGTGTAATCCCTGGGAAAGGAGGCGGAAGTTCCAGCTTAAACTGCCACAAAGTTGCCACCATGCTGGTAGAATTGGGTTTCACTGTTACTAAATTAATGCTTTAAACAAACAAAATTAAAGTTCCTCTAGCTGAGTTCATAAGAACATACACACACATGTAACAAAACAATTGCTATTATACAGATTTTTATTATTATTGTATCCATTACACAAGTGGACTCTCCTATGAGGATCTGTGTTCTTAAAGAGCTGTTAAGCGAAGCTACATCTTCATTTTAATGTTCCTTACCTTGAGTAAAGTGTTTTAGACATGGAAGGGGGCTGAAGAAATGTTGCCCAAATAAATAAACAATTTTGTAATTATGTAATCTTCAGGAGCCTGAAACTCTAAAAAAAATGGGAGATATTTTAGAGTCTAATTTATTCCAAAGATAAGATTAAATGTTTGATACTTTGTAGGCAGAGTGAATAGTTGTATATTAGAACATAGTGTTTGCAACTACTATGCCCAGAGAGTTGAAATTAGAAATATGAGAGAATTGGGTCTTAGTATTTAAATCTGTGCCACAGAGGGAAAAAAATGCAGTTTGAATAATAGCTTTCAAAAGCTCATATACTACTACAACAGGCCATAAACTATGCATTTCTTTTTCTTTATTTTAACTGTGAAGCTATGAAAGCAAATATGTTTCTTAAACTCACCTTCTCTTGAAGATGATTTGTCAAGTAATTGCCCTTTGCTTTGACAACTTAATGAATCCATGAAAATAGAACTGGTCCATATGCCCAAGTAATAAAAGAAGTTAGTTATAGATCCAATGGAAATCAGGCAGAGTATAAAAAAGAAACATCCGTCCCTTTACTTGGTTTTCATGACAAGCTATGTCTATGACTAAAATCTGAGAATATTTGCTAAACGTTGTTTTCATTTTTTCTAGTAAAATGAAAGATAATAAAGATAGTAGGGATGAAGAAGATGGTTAAGTTTATTCTAGTGATTGCATAAAATTAATTATGACATTTACTATATACCATTTTGACAGATCAAAAACTTAAAAATGCTTAGCCAACTGGCTTGGAAAATTTCCCAGGACCTATGTCACAATGCCTTCAAATAAAGACTATGTTATTTGTTGAGAAACAAAAAACCATATCTAAGTTCTCAAACACTATCCAGGGAAAGAATAATCTATAGTAGTAATGGAATAGCAATGCCCAAATATTCAAATCCTATGAAAATAAAATTTAAAGGGTGAGGAATAGGAAGGGTCAATATAAATCTCATTAAGAGAATGTTCAAATAAAGTTTATTCAAACTAAACTCCAAAACAATGATATTCACAAAGATTTATTAAGAAACACCAACTATGTGTCAGATAATATGTTAGCGCTTGATGATCTGTATACTTTCTGCTTGGACAGATATTGACAGTGATAAGAAAAATATTATATAAAAAGTGCACTTAAAGAAACATCATTGTAAGTGAAATTATAAAAATATAACACAAAATATCATTGAATTTCCATTGTTATGGAGAAAGTGATTGCAATAAGAGATAAGAAAAACAATTCTATGATTGTATAGAATTGAGCAAATTTGATATTTGTAGAGTAAGAAGACACAGTTACAAAATATGTATGAAAACTTTGGAATGATTCATAATTATATCATTGTCTCTATCAATAAGAAAAAAAAAAGCAACAGAATATAGGCCCAACAGAATTTTCTGAATACACTCTTCAAAGTTTTTGCATGAGGTGCCAGCAGTTTTCAAAGTAGTTATAGTATACTTAAAGTATATTACCTTTTCATAAGGACTCATCTGTATGCCAGTAATTGTCAGTGAGAGTTCTACTATACAATCTTTTCATCTTGAATATATTTTTCTTAAAATATCTTGGAGAAATACTTTATTATCATTTCATGAAACGATTCTGCCTAAGTACATATGGGAAAGTGATCAAATAGAGCACATGTTTAGCATAACTCTGACTTCAAAGTCTCATGACTAAGCGTTATGGTCTTTTCAAGGGATAATTTTGCTTATTGGTGGTTCTCACTGACATAGTTGTTCCATTTTTTTCCTCCTTATTTCACCAAGATAGATAGTCAAAAATATTGCAGTCATTTTTCTTTCATAAAAGTGTCTATCTGTAAGGTGCCACAATGAAACTACTGGGTTATTTTCTTGGGAGTACTGGTACTAGATAAATAACTACTTGAAGAAAGGTAAGATAAAGCAACTTTTGCTGCAGCATTTTCTTTCAGCCTTTGGCCATCTGAAAGCAGGATACTGCAGAAATGGTTTTGACACCATACATCAAAATCCTCATTGACTAGAATAGGACAGCACCATGCCACAAGAACCTCATGTTTATCTACTGAATGGTGTGGGAAACAATTGAGGATTTCTTCTTTACTCAATCTCAAGTACTAAGAAATATCCTTCATGTAAGTCTGAAGCATGGATACTGTCTAAGTCCATTCTCACACTGCTATAAAGAAATACTTGAAACTGAGTAATTTATAAAGAAGGGAAGTTTAATCAGCTCACGTTCCACAGTCTATATAGGAAGCATGGCTGAGGAGGCCTCAGGAAGCCTACAACTGTTGCAGGATCTTTGGGGTGTTGCTTTTCTGGCCAGAAGCCTGTGGTCAGTGGCATCTTTGCCAGAGTCTTGCTCAGGCCCACTCGGCTCATTCCGCCAATTCATCCTGGCAGTCTGCGCTCAGCTCATGCTACCAGTCTGGATCTCACACCTCCATGTAAGACTAGAGTCAGATGTGAAGTGGCAAGGGGTGTGAGAGTACTGTGCAGTCAAATATGCCACCTGCTGCAATGGGGTTGATAGCTCCAGGTGCCAGCATGGATGTCAGCTCTCTGTGAGGCTGTGGCTGGACCAGGTGAACAGCACACAGCCTCTACAGCTAGCAACAGGGAATGCAGTGGCACCTGGAAGATTGGAGACACCAGGAACCACAGGTCCCCCAAAGAGGAAGTCACAGCCCTGGCTCAGGGAGCTCCCAGGTCTGGGATCCCCAAAGGACCACAGCTCTTTTCTTCACTTGCAATGTGGCTAGCAAGGGACATGTTTCAGCCTTGTTTGTGTTATAGCTCTTTTAGTCCCACCATAAGATGGGTCCCAAGTTACTGCCCTGTCACCAGGAAGAATGAGGTATGAAGACAGGTGGAGAGTGAGAAAGATGAAGAGGAGCTTTATTGAGCAATAGAACAGCTCAATCTATTACAGGGGCAGCTCTTCTCCACAGCCAGGATGTCCCAATGACTGTTCAGCTCCTAGCAGGGAGGAGACCCTGGAGTGGGAAGCTCCTCTATGCAAGTAGGTTATCTTGTCATCTTCCCAACCCTCAGCAGAGAGGAGGCCCTGAAGTGGGTAGCTCCTCCCTGTAGCTGGGCATCCTGATGTCTGCTTGAGTGTCAGCAGAGAGAAGGCCCTAGAGCAGGTAGCCCCTCTGTAGCTGGTCATCCCAACATCTACTCAGCTCTGGCTGAGCCTGGGACTTTTATAGGCCTCAGAGGAGAGGAAGTATACACCAATTTGTCCATGGGCAGGCCCAGAAAAGGCACCACAAGTTCCCACTTCTGTACATGGGACTGATAGCCCAGCCCCCAGACTTCAGGCCATCCCTGGCCTCAAGATTGGTCCTCACCAGGGACCTGCCCCTTCCACCCAGGAGCCTGTCTGCCTCCTGCTTCCCTTCATGGTGCCCAGGTTGTTCCTGCCAAGGGGCATCTGCAGACCAGTGCCAAGCTGCCCTCAGCACCCCCTTGGCTTCTGTCTCATGCTTGTCAGCACCCAATGTCCAGAGGGGACTGAGGCAGCAGGGGGATTCCATATCAGCACTGCCCCGAGCATGTGTACACCTAGCTGGGCTGTGACAGTGCCTGAGTGCAGCCCCGACTTTGCCACAGTATTGCAGCACACACTGATGGCAGGGAGGAGGCTCCCACCAACTCCATGGAGCTGCACCTTCTGCTGCAGCCAACACGATGGCAGCCTCTGCTCCAGATGGTCCAGTACTGCCATCACAATCATGGCGGAAGGTGAAGGGGAAGCAGGCACATCTTACACAGCAGGATCAAGAGAAAGAGAGAGAAGTGGGAGGTCCTACACAATGTTAAACAACCAAATCTCGTGAAAACTCACTATCATGGAAACTGCAAGGGGGAAATCCATCTCCTCGATCCAATCACCTCCTTCCAGGTCCATCCTCCAACAATGAGGACTGTAATTCCACATGAGATTTGGGCAGAGACACAAATTCAAAGCATATAAAATACAAACAAAATGTGTAGGAGTGCAAATTAAATGTAAAAGGGAAATGACCATAAGTAAAAGAACATTTAACAGAAGGAAACAGAAAAGAATTGGTCATAGGTGACTGAATTCTGGTCCCAGTTGTCTCCTTTTAGACAAGTGATAATTGTAAAAGTTTTACATTAAAGAAAAAACTGCTGGATAAGCGCATGATATAGGAAGATATGAAGAAACAGAAAATTACATCTAAAAGCACTCAGTTGTTTAGCTTTCCCACACTCAATATAAACCCACAGTGTTATAGCTGCTTTAAAAGTTTCAGCTTGAACTTTTATAACTATGGAGGGGAGTGAGATGAGAATTGGTCTACTTCCAGCTAGGAAAGGTCATGCTCTGTGAGGAATTCCATGTCATGGGTCTCATTTGCTTCACCATATGCAGTGGGATAGGATGAGTTCATTGAACATAACCCCTACTTCCAGCTGAAACTATCCACTAGCAGAGCTTCTCCATATGAATTCAGTCTTGGATTAGGTATTTGCATCAAATATACTATTATTTGATCCTCAAAGCCACCAATTATGCTATCTCTAATAACTTCAATCTGAGAGTAAGTTTCCACCAATCACAGTCCCATTTAGTGAGTGAGAGTAGAAAATATTAGTGTCCTTATTGCACTGAACACTTCATCCAATGGATGTAAGGAAGAGGTATCAATATAAATCCCAAAAGGTATGAGCTTGTCAACATCCTCTATCTGGGACTAGGTCATGCGCTCAGAAAAGCTAGAAAGCAGAAATTCTAGGGACACATGTTTGTTATGTAAGATACCTTTGAAGACTTCTCAAAGCAAAAATATAGCCTTCAGTCATTCTACTATTGTTCCTGTATGGGACAAAAAATACTACTCTCTTTCACATCCTAAGTATAGTGTGTGTATTCATCTCACATTGATAAGGTTCATAGAAAAAGGTCTGAATGCAGATAGGATGCATGTTCCAATAATCAAGCAACGATCTGGCCTACTTAGGTAAATAAGAGGCATTGTCCACTCAGGAACTCGGTTCAAATTGGTTTGCCAGAAGCTTAATTTATTACGTTATAGTATATCATCACATAGGAGAGAAGGAAGGTCGTCAGCATTGGTGAATTTACCTAGGTCTAGCAGCTAGTGATTTCAAAGACCCTCAGCAGAGAGGAGGCCCCGGAGTGGGTAGCTCCTCTCTGTAGCTGGGCATCCTGATGTCTGCTTGAGTGTCAGCATTCTCACCACTTTGAACCCTTCTCCAAATTAATTCTTCTGCCCCTAAGGGACACTCTTTTGACACAGGAACTTTGCAGAAACCTGAAATTGAACTTTTTTAACTGGAAATCTTTTGTGAGAAGCCAGAGTGGGAGTGTAAGAAGTGTCGATGGGAAATCAGAAGAGATACACATACCAGCTAAGCATGAAGCCCTCTCCACCTTGCCATAATTTGACACAGTCATAAAATCTTCTGTCCCAGTCTCTGGATCTGAACAGAACAGTGGCCTAGGTATGTGTGGCCTAGGTATGCCAGAGGCCTAGCATACCTAGGCCACTGTTCTGTTCAGGTCCAGAGACTGGGACAAATGAAGCCCCTGGGATATGGAACTCATGGACTAAATATGCATAAGTCTCTCTGAGAAAGCTAGAATGTTTGAGCTCTTGACTTAAGTCAGATTCCTTGAACCAGGTTGGCATGTAATTGGGTGAGGGAACGGCCCTGAGACAATAGATATGGATGGAAGACTGTGGAAAGACAAACTAAAAATAGTGGGTAGAGATGAAGTTGAACCCAAGAGGGAAAGAAGAGGACAAATAGAGCTTCCAATCCAATGAAGCCCAAGTCTAAAAAAAAACATGTCTAGGGCCAAAGAACTTTATGAGGTTAAGGAGGTGGGGGAGGAGAGTACAAGTAGACCCAAAAAAGAAAAGCACAGGAGATACTTGGGAGCACTGATGGATTACATGGTGAAAAAGTATCAAATGGCAAGCTCTCAGCTTACACAAACTAATAGGGTAGAAGATCTGATAATTCCTACCAGGATACAAGAGACAATGTAAAAATAGATTTATTAAAATATAAGGGAGCTTTGGAAATATAGGAGAATAAATTAAACAAATGTATTCAAATACTGTAATGGTGGACGACATATGGCAAAGTGGTCATGATTGCTTTAGAAAATAAAATTCCACCCATTGCTTAGATCAAGAGAGACTTCCCATCACAGCTCCTCATAAATGGATCAGTTTCTCTCATATTGTAAATAATTTTCCACTCTTAAAATTGTTCAAACAGAGCCAAGAGTGCTACGTCTCACTGTTCTTAAAGATTTTTTTAAAGCCACCAGCTATATGTTTTACAAAGCTCTAAAAAATGTCAGCAGCATAAAAAAATTGCCAAACCAATATGACAATTATTCACTTGATTATTAAGTTTGTAGAGTTCAATAAATATCCTTTTAAAGTACCAAGCACAGTAGAGTGATGAGTAGTCACTTTGTAATTGTTTTTTCTGATTGAGACCATTGTTCGACATTTTTTAAAATGCTGTGCCTTTTTCATAAGTCTACTCTTATGAATGTTTAAAAAATCACATGATATGATGAATTAAGTTTAGAACTCATTACAATATTCATTTTAAGTATAGATAGAAGTTTCCATCAAAATTTTTCTCTAGTTGGTGCATTTCCTAAGTGAACTAATGCAAGAAGAGAAAGCCAAATATCACATGTTCTCACTTGTAAGTGGGAGCTAAACATTGAGCTAGATACTGCAGACTCCTGGAGGGAGGATGGTGAGAGGTGTGGGTGGAAAAACTACCTGTTAGGTACTATGCTTGCTACCTGGGTGCAATATACCTTTGTAATAAACCTACCCAATCTACCCCTGCATCTAAACTAAAACATTAAAAAGGATATGTCCAAAAATCAAATTTTTAATCAATTGTAAAATGTAAGGAGCTTGAAAGTTTAATGAAGAAAGCCATTCTACATTCATAATTCAGTATTATCAGCATACTTTTGTAGTGGTAGAAAAAGACAAAATTATTTTAGAATGGCTTCAGTGACTATAAACTTGGAACTTTGGAATAGACAGATAGGTAAATTCAGTTGTGTCTTTTCTATACTTTTATTATGAAATATTGAGAATAATTTTCTACTCGGATTTGATAGACACTATATTTGAATTTAAAAACTTTTAGCAGGCTGGACGCGGTGGCTCATGCCTGTAATCTCAGCACTTTGGGAGGCCAAGGGGGATGGATCAGAAGGTCAGGAGTTCAAGACCAGCTTGGCCAAGATGGTGAAACCAAGTCTCTACTAAAAGTACAAAAAAAATTAGCCAGGTGTGGTAGCAGGCACCTGTAATACCAGTTACTCAAGAGGCTGAGGCAGAGAGTTGCTTGAACCTGGGAGGCGGAGGTTGGAGTGAGTTGAGATCGCACCACTGCAGTCCAGCCTGGGCGACAGAGCCAGACTCCATCTCAAAAAAAATAAAAAGGACTTTCAGCAATTTAATCCATATTTTTCCTTTGTTCCCAATTATTTTCTTTAACTTTATTTATATGATTTTGAAATTTCCATTGCATTTTGTTCACCCACCAACATTCAAATTTGAAAAAAAAAACTACTGGTATACAAATATCATTGCTATATAAAAGGTAGGGAAAGGAGTTGTTAGCTATATTTTCTTAGCATTGTAGGAAGTTGTGTGCTGTTTTAGGGCAATGCACACAAATACTTTCTTACAGAGTTCTTCTGTTATGTTGAGAAGCTCACAGGGAGATTACAAAATCACCTTAAATTGGTAAATGAGTCAAGTGGGTGGCATTATCAGTTAGTGCACATTGTCAAATTGCAATGTGTTGGACTTTTACAATTGTGCTTTATTTCTGCTGAAAGGAATTGTTATTTTCTACCAATTTGTAAACCCATAGTCTCCTTGAAAAATAAAACTCTGTACTTGACATTTTCAGATTCCCCTTATCCCATTTCCATTAAAGACAAGTCTGACTTTGGGAGCACTAAGAATTTCAGAGAATTGAATTCCAGAGAGAAACTCCTATCAGAATAAGTCTGCCTATCCAGGAACACAGAGGACAGCTTTTTCTCACCCCTGCTAATGAAGAGCTAGACTAATGTCCCCTCTTGGGGTCTGCAGTAATACTCTCATGGAACATTCATTTGCCAAAGCTGCTGAGTTAACTCTGAAGTCCCCCTTTCCCAGAGCAAGTTGTCTATAAAGACAGTAAATTTAAGGGGTCAGGAAAATGGTGTCTCCCAAGACACTGGGTAAAATGTTGCAAGTTCTCACAGCCCATTTCAAACTCTCCCATGGATTGGTGATAACAAGATGTGCGTATCTTGAAGAGGTCACCTCCAAGAAGTTTCTACATAGCAGTTACTACACAGACTAGATAACTGTGGAAATAATGGCACTTTTGTAAGGCCTTCCTTTCTGGTGCAACTAAAGTAGATGTTGTTACTGTATATTGCAATACAATTAAGGGTGTAAGACCTTATGTTAAAGGTAAAGTCTAATAAATGAAACCATTAGTAAAAAGCTCTTTAAAGAAAAACATTTAGCTCTCCCTAATGCATTCCACAGCTTGAAGGAAGGTCTTTTATAAAGAAAAAGGAAGGAAGGAAAGAAAGAAGGAAGGCAGGAAGAGAGGAAAAGAGGGAGGGAGGAAGGAAGAAAGGATATAAATAGAAAAGCTTATATTATAGCCATTAGGGCAAAGAAGTTATAAAAAATGTTTTGTGGTCATGGATGCTAAAATGTATTTTCAGTTATTTGATAATGTTCATGAATTTTATTCTAATAAATGTATTATGGAGCTAAAACATGAAGTCATTTTCTGTATAACAGAAGAAATTGAACTGAAGCAATTCTATTGTTGGCCGTGAAGGGTTTCTTTGTTGTTTTTTTTTGTTGTTGCTGCTTTTTTTTCACCTAACTGAGTACTCTGTTATCAGCAGGAGGTCAATTTATGGTCTCTTTAAGATGGATAAATCCAATAGGTTTTCTTTCTTTTCTGTTATATTTTTTAAACCTGCCTTAGAATATTGAGAATACCCTTAATAAATGGACTTCAAGAATAATTTTCTCTAAAGAGGATACTTTATGCCAAGAAGTGGATCTCTCACTGATACTCATTTTCTGGGGACTGGTTTGTGACTCCATATAACACTAGCTCTTTTAGTAGCCACAGGAAGAATTAGTTAAAAATTGACTTTGAATGTAATTCATTTGCTACAAAGTAGGTTTTCACCCCCTGCTCTTCTCTTTCACTCACATCCACATTTTCGTTTCTAGTCCTTTGTTAAAAAATGAACTGCACAGCAAAAGCATGTGAGGATAAGGATTTTTGAATACCATCATGCACCATGGTGTTCCCAGCATTTAGCCTTAATGCATGGCTGCTATCCTGTGCTAGAGAGGAGATGAGAGAGAGTTAAGAGGAGCAGCTGTCTAAGGAAAGCCCCAGGGATGAGCTCCCAGAGACACTTACCTGGAAAGAAGAAAACAGTAACCTGCATCGAGTCTAGTCTCCTCTTGGCTCTCTGCACTCAGCTCCAGGGAGGTGGCTAGTTACCAGCCATGCCACTAACTTTGGCATCACTGCACGCAAATTCAGCAGGGAAAAAACTGAGAGAAAAATGCTGTTTTATTGACCTACTCAAACTTAAATGAGTAAGAGTTTGGGATGGATACTTTGCAGAGCTAATTATGGGTAAACGTTTGAATTGGGTAGAGTTTGCTTCAGCCCAGTTGTTTCTCCTCAACCCATTTTGTAAACAGTCGATGTTCACTTACTGACTTTGTTCTCTCTAAAATTTCACCATGAATGCCAATCAAGGGGATTGTGGTATGTTTTAATGTACATTTAAATCAGTGATAAGATCCTTTAAACTTCTGCCTAACTTGGAAATCAAAAGGTCTTTGCTACTGGTAAAAGGAACTGCAGGCATCCCTGAAGAACAGGGGAGTAATCTTTTGGATCGCTATAATATTTATTCATAAATGAGCTAAGAAACAGTTTTACTCTACATCTATCATAACCAAACCATTTGGATCAAGAAGAAACTTGGATGGACCAACAAAATATATTTTTAACTCATATCAAAATGTTTCCCAGGCTTATAGAAATAAAAATGACGTAGGTAATTATCCCCTACTTTAGACAACTAGAGAGTTTTCACTGTGGAGCTGGTTCTTCATAGTCTTTAATAAGGGGTCGTCATTGCCTATTTCATCTATATAGGGTTCTTGGTCCTGATTCCTAATGTAAGGTGAAAACAATTCCACCATTCAACTGTTTTTGTAAGACAAATGAATATTAACACAAAAGACAATCAAAAAGGACAATCAGGCAAGTGCTGCATCTAAGATTATTTTGCAGTTGGATATTGGTTTTATTCAGAAAGCACCTGAAGCGTTAATACCACAATAGAAATAAATGTTAACTTGGATAATACATTTGATTGTACCTCAGAAAGTATATTAGAGCTTTGTCATTAGCATAGAAAGTTAAATTCCGGTGGTCCCCAACCTTTCTGACACCAGCAACTAGATTCATGGAAGACTGCTTTTCCATGGACCAAGGGTGAGGAGGATAGTTTGGGAATGACTCAAGTGCATTACATTTATTGTATACTTTATTTCTGTTATCACATTGTAGTATATAATGAAATAATTATTCAACTCACCATAATGTAGAATCAGTAGGAGTTCTGAGCTTTTTTTCCTACAACTAGATGGTCCCATTGTGATGGGAGACAATGACAGATCATCAGGCGTTAGATTCTCATAAGGAACACCCAATCTACATCCCTCACATGTGCAGTTCATAATAGGGATCATATTCTTATGAGGATCTAATGCAGCCACTGATCTGACATGAGGCCAGCCACAGGTGGTAATGGAAGTGATAGGTAGCTATAAATACAGATGAAGCTTCAATCGCTTGCCCATCACTCACCTCCTCCAGGACCAGTCAATGGCTCAGGGTTTGGAGATCCCTGACACAAAGGATCCAAGTCCCTTAAGAATAATCTCAAGGAATAGAAAACAAATAAACAAAAAAAAACAGTAATTTGGAGACTGAGCCTCATAATGTCTTAGTGTCTTAGTCCAGAATACCACAAACTAGGCAATTTATAAGAAAAAAAAACAGAAATTTCTCACATTTTTAGAGACTGGGGTGCCCACGAGCAAAATGTGAGCAATTGTGGTGTCTAACAAGCGCTACCATTTGCTCCTGAAATGGTGTTTTATTGCTGCATTCTCTGAAGAGAAGGAACAGTGTGTCTTCCCATGATGGAAGCGGCAGGGGAAAGCTAGCCAAACACTTAGTGGGACCTCTTCTATAAGGGTTTTTATCTCATTAACGAGAAAGAAGCCCTGATCACCTAATCAGCTCTTAAAGGTCCCATCTCTTAATACTATCACATTGGCAACACCTGAATTTTGAAAGGGAACCATTCAAATCATAGCACCCTACTCTTGACCCTCTCAAATTCATGTCCTTCTTACACACACAATGCATTCACTCCATCTCAGTAGCCTCCAGAATCCTTAACTCATTTTAGCATCAACCTTGAAGTTTAAGTCCAAAGTCTCATCTAAGCATCATTTGAGTGAGACTCAAGGTATAAATCATCTTGGGGCAGATTCCCCTCTAACTAAAAGATCGTGAGAGCCACTGAGTTGTGTGCTTCCAAAATACAACAATGGGAAAGGAGTAGGACAGACATTCTCACCCTAAGAGGAAGCAACCAGAAAGAAGAAAAGAGTAATAGGTCCAAAGCAAGTCCAAAACCTAACTAGTCAAATCACACCAAATCTTGAGGCCTAAGAACAATCCTCCCTGACTCTATATTCTACCTTCTGGACATGCTGGAGCAGGAGTTGATGATCCCTAAACCCCTAGTGGACACTGCCTCATGGCTTTACTAGGTGCAGATCATGCGCTAAAACTCTCAGAGTTTTGAGTTGGGTTTCTGAGACTTCTCCAGGCTGACATTGGCATTGCAAGCTGGTGGTTCTACAAGTCTGGTGTCTTAGGGGCAGACCTACCTCCAATGGCATCACTAAGCATTGTATGAACTGGGCTCTTTGAGGTGGCCACAACTCCACGTTTCCTGCACATTTTTCTAGTGGGTTCTTTGTGTGGCAGCCTCTGCGTAGGCCCAGAGGCTCTCTGCAACAACCCTGAAATCTAGGAAAGACAGACATGTCTCCATAAATGTTCCATTCTCTGCACCTACAGAACTAGTACTATGTAGGAGTCGCCAAGATTTATGGCTGTACCTTCCAGAACACAGTCCAAGCAGCACCTGGGCCCACCTGAGCCACAGCTAAAGAGCCGAGGAGCACTGTACCCGAATGCGAGGAGCAGACTTGAGACAGTTTTAGGCAGTGGGCCCCATGGTCTCATAGATACCCCAGGTCCCTCCCTCAAAGCCATTCTTCCATCGAGGCCCCTGTATTCTAGGCCTGTGATGGATGTGACAGCCTCCAGGATCTCTAAAATCCCTTTGGGGTCATTCTCCCATTGTGAATAGCATCTGACTTCTCTGTATCCATAGTAATCTTTTATCAAATGGCTGATTAGGTTGCTTGAAAACACACCCTTCGTTCTCTCCCCTATACATAGTTTTTTTTTGTTTTTTTGCATGGTCTGGCTGAGAATTTACAAATCTTAATGTTCTACTTCACTTTTAAATTTCAAATTCTATCTTTGAATCATTTTCTTCTTCTCACGTTTTACTCTAAGCAGTTAAGAGAAGCCATACAGCATCCCGAACATTTTGCTTCTTAGAGATTGATTCTGCCAAATATTCAGATTCAATTATGTCATCCAGCAGTTCCAATACCGGATATTTATCTGAAGGAAATGAGTTCAGTATACCAAAGAGATATTTACAACTCCATGCTTATTGCAACACTATTCACCATGGCCAAAATAAGAAGTCAACCTTAATGACCATTAACAGTTGAATAAAAAAAAAATGTGGGGTGTGTGTGTGTAATATTCAAAGGCATCATTTTTAATTTGTTTACATATACATGTAATGACATGCTATTTTTCCTTCAAACAGAATGAAACTGTGTCATTTGCAGCAACATAGTTGAGCCTGGAGGACATTATATGTAGTGAAATATCTAGGGCACAGAAAAATAAGTAGTACCATGTACTCTCACTCATTTGTGAGACTTAAACTAAGCTTTTAGAATTAGTGAGTTGAATTTTGGTTAGTAGAGGCTAGTAACCACCAGGGGTGTGGGGGTTACAGAGGTGGGTGAATGGAATCAAAACAACACGTAAGCAGGAGGAATAAATTCTAGGCTTCTATAAGGTACTGTAGCATATATATTCTTAACAATAATCTAGCATGTTTTTAAAACAGCTAAGAAGAGAGGATTTTGAATGTTCCCAGTGCACAAATATGATAAATGAGGTGATGAATATGCTAATTACTTTGAGTTGATCACTATAAATTGTATACACGTATTGAAATATTGCAAAAAAAATGTACAATTGTATGTGGTACAGAGTAATTGTGTGTGTGTGCGTGTGTGTGTGTGTGTGTGTGTGTGTGTGTGTGTGTGTGTGTACATATCTCCTGATTCATCATTTTTAAGTGCTGGCTTCTACAAAGTCCTAAAGACACAATTCTATAACAAGGATGGTCTTTCCTCCAGTCTCCAATGCCTTGTTCCTCATTTTCTGCCAGAATGGTCTTCACTGTCGGTATTTCTATCAACATTCTGTTCATGAACACTTACATAATTTCTTTTTTTTTTTTTTTTTTTTTTGAGACGGAGTCTTGCTCTGTAGCCCAGGCTGGAGTGCACTGTTGCGATCTGCACTCACTGCGAACTCCACCTCCCGGGTTCAAGCGACTGTGCTGCCTCAGCCGCCCCAGCAGCTGGAATTACAGAGGCACGCCGCCACACCCACCGTATTTTTAGTAGAGACAGGGTTTCATCATGTTGGCGAGGATGGTCTCCATCTCTTGGGCTCGTGATCTCCCCGCCTTGGCCTCCCAAAGTGCTGGGATTACAGAAGTGAGGCACCGCACACGGCCAATTTCTAAGAAAAATGTAGTTTTCTCCGCAGCTCACTTCTTCTAAGCCCTCACTGAAATTGCTTCATTTATGGCAATCTTGGCTTTTTCTAGCCTGCCCCTCCAGTTCTTCCAACCTCTGCCTATTCCCCAGTCCCAAAGCTGCTCCCACATTTTTAAGTATTTTTATACTAACACTTCTACTTAGTATCAATTACTGTCTTTAGTGCATTTATGCTGCTATAACAGAATACCACAGATTGAGTAATTTACAAAGAACGGAAACTTACATCTCACAGTTTCGAAGTGGGGGAAGTGCAGGTTAAGAGGCCAAAAGGTTTGCTGTGTGGTGAGGGCTGCTGTCTGCTTCCAAGATGGCATTTTATCGTAGCATCCTCCAGAAGGTAGGAACCCTGACCTTAAATGGCAGAAGCTAGAAAAGCAAGCTAGGGAATACTGCATGAAGGCTTTTTTGTAAAGGCCTTAATCCCATTCACGAAAGAATAGCCCTCCTGGCCTAAATAGCTCTTGAAGATCCCACCTCTGAATACTATCACATTGGTATCCCCTGAATTTTGGAGAGATCACATTCAAATCATTGCAGTCAGTGAAGAAGTTATTTGAGAAAAATATTTACTTAAATATAAATAAAATACAAATGTATAAAGCTTCAGCCAGTTAAATGAATGCAAAATTTTAGCTGTGATCAATTGAAAAATATAATTATTCTGTGTGATCTTATTTTTAGATTTACAGCAACCTAAATTCTATGTATAACTAAATGAAGTAGCAGATATAATTAGCATGATGTTTGGGACAAAATAATGCCAAATATAATCAACCCTACCATCAGGTGTTCATTATTTTAATATCTTTTAGCCAATTATAGGAACTCAAAGTGACTATTAGGATGTCAGCAAAGAAATGTATCAACAAGAAAAAGGAAAACTTTTCAATGCAGAAGCTTAAAGTTTAGCAGCACGTAGAATAATCCAAATGGTTTTCAATAGCTTCCGTTTTTTCATGATGATCCAGACACACACTTTCAATTTCCTTCTAGTATTCCCAAGTCAAAATTCACGTTATTAATAACCAAGCAATACATTGAAAAGCAAACTTAATATTTTTCAATATATTCTTTTGGCTACTGTGGTATGACAAAAGATGCAATATTATATGTATGTGGGGTGTGTTCGGGTGTGTTCATGTGTATAAACAGAACAAAGTGAAAGAAAGGCAGAAATTTTAATTTATATATTGCAATTACAAATGTAGTTTCTCAACATGATTATACTACAGGGCTCAATTTTGAAGGCTTTTTTTTTGGTTTTTGTTATTGTTTTAAGTTTATAGATCTTAAGGTTGATGAAATCCAAAATGCTGACTTGCTGGTGAACATTCAAAGTGCAATTATGAGAATGAAAGAGATTGAGAAGCTAAAATCAGTTGCTAGTTATATCCATAATGTAGACATTTTGGTCTCCAAGTATGATGACTAGAGAGAGGATAAGAAAATATCCTTATGCAAAGTTTTTAATACATCAAAAAAATAAAGCAATAAATATATAGTGAGAATGGTTACTTATAGTACATGTAAAGTGCTTAATATAACATAAAGGAACTCTTAATAAATGTTCATTATTATAATATTTTTCATTATGTAAATAAATGGAATTTTTAAAAAGAAAAGTTACTGTAACAATTTTTAAAATGTCTTTATTATACTTTAAGTTCTGGGATACATGTGCAGATTGTGCAGGTTTGTTACATAGGTATACACATGCCATGGTGGTGGTTTGCTGCATCCATTGCCCGGTCATCTACGTTAGGCATTTCTCCTAGTGCTATCCCTCCCCAATCCCCCAACCCCTGCAATTCTTTCCCTAGCTCACCACCCCCAGGCCATGGTGCGTGATGTTCCCCTCCCTGTGTCCATGTGTTCTCACTGTTCAACACCCACTTATGAGTGAGAACATGTGGTGTTTGATTTTCTGTTCTTGTGTCAGTTTGCTGAGAATGATGTTTTCCTGTTTTATCCATGTCCCTGCAAATGACATTACCTCATCCATTTTTATTGCTGCATAGTATTCCATGAGATATGTGTGCCATATTTTCTTTATCCAGTCTATCATCGGTGGGCATTTGGATTGGTTCCAAGTCTTTGCTATTGTGAACAATGCCACAGTGAACGTACATGTGCATGTGTCTTTCTACTAGAATGTTTTATAATTCTTTGGGTATATACCCAGTAGTGGGATTGCTAGGTCAAATGGTATTTCTATTTCTAGATCCTTGACAAATCACCACACTGTCTTCCATGATGGTTGAACTAATTTACACTCCCATCAACAGTGTAAAACTGTCCCTATTTCTACACATCCTCTCCAGCATCTGTTGTCTCCTGATTTTTTAAATGATCACCATTCTAACTGGCTTGAGGTGGTATTTCAATGTGGTTTTGATTTGCATTTCTCTAATGACCAGTGATTAGCTTTTTTTAATGATAAGCTTTTTTTCATATGTTTGGTGGCTGCATAAATGTCTTCTTTTGAAAAGTGTCTGTTCATATTCTTTGCACAGTTTTTGATGGGGTTGTTTAGTTTTTTCTTGACAATTTGTTTAAGTTATCCATAGATTCTGGTTATTAGGCCTTTGTCAGTTGGATAGATTGCAAAACTTTTTTCCCATTCTGTTGTTTGCTGTTTCACTTTATTTATAGTTTCTTTTGCTGTGCAAAAGCTCTTAGGTTTAATTAGATCTCATTTGTCTATTTTGGATTTTGTTGCCATTGCTTTTGGTATTTTAGTCATCAAGGCCCTCCCCATGCCTATATCCTGAATGGTATTGCCTAGGTTTTCTTCTAGAGTTTTTTTTTTTTTTTTTAAATGGTGTTAGGCCTCATGTTTAAATTTTAATCCATTTAGAGTTAATTTTTGTATAAGGTGTAAGGAAGGGATCAATTTCAGCTTTCTGCATATGGCTAACCAGTTTTCCCAACACCATTTATTAAATAGGAAATCCTTTCCCCATTGCTTGTTTTTGTCAGGTTTGTCAAAGATCTTTGATCTTTGATCTTTGGCACTCTGTATTTTTCATATGCT
>CAUYQU010095283.1:0-17737 GCA_963574635.1 Cheracebus regulus | reverse complement strand
GAGAAATTTTGGAGCAGACACCCTAAAGGGGTGTTTGGGTCCACTTTAGACTCCGAGTTCCCCATGACCAGGTGACGGGCCTGCTGGTGCCAGGTAAGGAGAAAGCAAGGAGAGGGCGTCCCCTCCCATTGCAGGCCTTACGGGTTTATGGATTGGTGAAGTTAACAGTCAGAGAGGCGTCCCCGTCTGTCCGTTACCTTCGCGGAGTGGCTCCAGGAGCCAGGCGGAGGACTACCTCGGCTCGGCCGAGTCTAGGGTGAGGAGTCCAGAAGGGTAGGCACCAGAAGGTTAGTCACCGCGGCCACCAGAGAGAAAGAGTAATAAGGTAGGTAAAATCTTACCTTATCCGGAGTCTTGTGGTGAGGAGGCAGGCAGACTGGGTTGAGAGGGAGGCCACGACCGGGCCGTGGGGGCCAGGCGGCGGACCGGCCAACTCTCTCCCGGGTTTTCAGCACCACTTGTCCGAACTGCCCGGACCCTCGGACCCTTGTTGCTTGAACCCCGAAGCACAACCGAACAACACGAGGCAATTCAAAAAGCTCAGGCTTTATTGGAGAGTCTCCGGGCAGGCTGGACTCTCACACAAGGGAAGAGCCAGCAACCACGCGCCGGGTTTCTTTGTTCTGTGACTTTTATAGGGGCTGGGGTGCTGGGAGGTGCCGGGAGGCAGGGAGAGCTGATGAGGCAGGTGGTGATTGGTTGGTCAGGCTGCAGGGCGGGAAGCCGGGCGGGAAGCTAGTGGAGAGCTGATGAGGTAGGTGATGATTGGTCGGTCAGGCTGGCAGGGCGGGAAGCTGGGGGAGAGCTGATAAGGTGAACTATTGAGCCGGCGTTTGGGTGGGGTAGGAGATTCTTGTGCAAGGGGTTTTTCAGATAAGTTTTTCCACCAGCTAGGGCCTGGGTGGGGGTTGTTGAGGACCCATGAGCCCTCTTCCAGACAGTTCAACCTTGAAGCATCCTGCTTAGGCACTCCTTTTCAATACTGTGCTCATAGGCTCTAGGTCTATTACGGAAAAGTGATTAAAAGACGAGTTCTTCCCTGAAATTAGGGACTGGGGATCACAGTCGCTGAGGCCTTCTGTCCCATGAGAGAAGACTGGGCAATGAAGCCTCAGCTGTTTCACCAAATCACACAATTGGAGTTGTTATTTTATTGATTAATGACATGGCTTCCTATTTCCATCAAAGACAGTCAGAAGGAAGTAGATTTAAACTGCAAGATGAATGATTAGGTACTCAGGTGAATAAAAAAAGTTCTAAAATTAGTAACTAATGGAAATTGTCACCATTTATTCAGCACTTGCTGTTGGCCCAGCATTATCTAGGAACTTTCTTTTTTTTTTTTTTTTTTTTTTGAGACAGTGCCTCACCCTGTCACCCAGGCTGGAGTGCAATGGTGCAATCTCAGTTGACTGCAGCCTCCTGAATCCCAGGTTCAAACTATTCTCCTGCCTCAGCCTCCCAAGTAGCTGGGATTACAGGCATCTGTCACCATGCCCAGCTAATTTTTGTATTTTAATAGAGATGGGGTTTCACTATGTTGGCCAGGCTAGTCTCAAACTCCTGACCTCACGATCCACCCACCTTGGCCTCCCAAAGTGCCAGGATTACAGGCATGAGCCACTGTCCCCAGCCTTTATTTCTTTCTTTTTCTTTCTTTCCTTCCTTCCTTCCTTCCTTTTGTCTCTCTCTCTCTCTCTCTCTTTCTTTCCTTCTCTTTTTCTTTCTCTTTCTTTCTCTCTTTCTCTTTCTTTCTTTCTCTCTCTTTCTCTCTCTCTTTCTTTCGCTCTTTCTTTCACAGGGTCTCCCTCTGTCACCCAGGCTGGGAAGCAGCTGAGCTTCTGAGCTCAAGCAGTCCTCCCACCTCAGCCTCCTATGCATTGCTTGAGCTCAGAAGGTTGGAATTATAAGGACACACCACCACACCTGGCTAATTTTTTTTATTTGCTTGTTTGTTTGTTTGTAGAGATGGGTGGGGTTTCACTATTTTGCCAGGGCTGGTCTTGAACTCCTGGCCTCAAGCAATTCTCCCACCTTAGCCTCTGAAAGTGCTGGGATTACAGGCATGAGCTACTGCACCTGGCCCGTTAGGCACTTTCTAAGAGGTATGTTAATGCTCATAAGACCCTGCATTAGTAAGTAGTTCTCCTTTTTCTGATAAGACATTGAAACTTATAACAGTAAGAATTTTGTTCAAGCTCAGACTTGTCACTCAAGTTGGTCATATTCTTTTTACCACAGGACATTTGTCAAGTGGTGGACTTTGGAACACTGGCTTTATACAAAAATAAAAGCTATTGCATTTGAGGCTGGGCATGGTGGCCTATACCTGTAATCCTAGCACTTTGGGAGGCCCAGGCAGGTGAATCACTTGAGCCCAGGAGTTAGAGACCAGCCTGGGCAACATGGTTGAAACCCTGTCTCTAAAAAAAAAAAAAAAAAAAAAATTAGTCAGGTGTAGCAGCATGTGTCTGCAGTCCCAGGTCTCAAGAAGCTTAGGTGGGAGGATGGCTTGAGTCTGGTAGGCAGAGATTGCAACGAGACAAGATCACGCCACTGCATTCCAGCCTGGGTGACAAAGCCAGAGCTCTGTCTCAAAAAAAAAAAAAAGAAAGAAAAGAAAGAAAAGAAAAGAAAAAAGAAAAAAAAAAAACCATACTACATTTGGAATAAATGTGTTTGAGAAATACTGGGTTAAACAAAGTTTAAATCAATTTCTTCACTTTTTCAAAATGCCCTGGTAAGGTACATTGTGAATCCCCAAGGAAGGATTCTAGTGTCTAAGGTTTCACATTTTCCAAAACCGTTTTTTTTTTTTTTTTAACGGAACACCATTATTTTGGCTATAACTTAAATCTCTAAAGACCCATATTGTGTAGGACAGAATTTAGGAAAATCTGTATTACACGAATCTGCCTTGAATTCTCCTTCAGTGAAAACCTTCTAAAAAGTAAAACAATTGGTTCACAGAATTACAGATGTATGACAGCTCAAATTTTCAGTGGCTGTGTAATTTACCATATCCCCAACATGTAGCAATACATTCCTGGTTTGTCTGAGCTGATGAATACCTGATGGGTGACCAATTCCATGACCACACAATTTTAAAGGTTGGGAAACTCTCTACTTGCTAACCTGTCTCCTTTTCCCTCCGAGTTGTTTCCTGAAGTCAATTCTTGCCACCAAAAAACAGTGAAACAAGCCCCTTACTACAACTAAGTGTGGCCACAATCTATTGCACTTGACTATGCAAATTAAAGCCATTCTTTACTAGCTGAAGGCTGCAGGTTGTAGCTACTCAATTTCTGGATGCAGTTAGTTGTGAAAAATAGGAGAGTGAGGAAATTCTAGATTAGGATTCTTTATCCACACCCTAAGGGCACAATAAATGACTCCTATCCAGTATCACAGTGTCCCAGACCCTCTGCATTTGGATATGTCTCACACCCTAGTCTGCATGCATGAAAGGAAGACTTGGAGTAGTCACAGAGGAGGTAAGAGCTTGGCTCCCACACCTATACGAGTATTCCCTCCAGCTGCTTTGTGATGCAGCCTTCAAAAGCAATGCTGACATGAATGATGTCCAGGGATTAGGGCAGGATATGTTGCAAAATTGACATGGTTTGCATTATATTGACCCTAGCATTGCCAAACAAAAGATGACTGCAGGCTCCCTGCTGCGCCACACAAACTTTCTCTCTAGTGGTAAAGCGTTTCCCTACAAAAATGATATACAGATGCTCCTCCACTTACTATGGGGCCACATCCCATAAACCCATCATAGGTTGAAAATACCATAAGTTGAAAATGCAGTTACTGTATCAAAGCTACAGAACATCACAGCTTAGCCTACCCTATCTTTAAATGTGCTCAGAACACTTAAAATTAGCCTGCAGTTGGGCAAATCATTTAACACAAAGCCTAGTTTATAATAAAGTGTTGAATAGCTCATGTAATTTATTGACTACTGTACTGAAAGTGAAAAACAAAATGGTTGTATAGGTACCATGGTAAAGTCCAAAAATCATAAGTCCAACCATCTTAAGTTGTGATCATCTGTATACTTCATTTATTATTATTATTAATCTTTTTTATTTTTTGAGACAGAATCTTGCTCTGGGGCTCCCAGGCTGGAGTTGCTCACTGCAACCTCTACCTCCCAAGTTCAAGCAATTCTTAGGCCTCAGCCTCCCAAGTAGCTAGGATTACAAATATGCACCAACAGGCCAGCTAATTATTTTTGTGTTTTTAGTAGAGACAGGGTTTCGCCATGTTGGCCAGGCTGGTCTCAAACTCCTGGCCTCATGTGATCCATCCACTGTGGCCTCCCAAAGTGTTGGGATTACAGGCATGAACCACTGCTCTTGGCCTCATCTGTATATTTTCCCTCTTTGACAATTAAGTAATTCCAGAAAGGAAACAAACAAAAGAAACATAATATGGAAATAACTGATATAATTAGTTCTTTGAATGGATGAAGCCTGGAAGCCCTGGAAATATAACCCTATACTTGTCCATAGCAAGTTCCCAGAGGTCAGGAGCTGTCATTTATTTCTCTAATCTTTACAGTTGCCAACTCAGTGATTGGCACCTAGTAGGCACTCAGAAAAGGTGAAAATTAATAAGTTAGATTACCCCAATTGCTTAAAATAAAAAAGTAGAAAAATAACTTTAAGAAAGACTCACTGATTTCAAATGAGACCCCTTTTTGGATAAAGTTTAGGAATATTCTATAAAATCCAGCATGACTATTAGTGCTGTGGAAATATAATATTCCATTTAAGATCTTTAAGTAGGAATTTAGTAAAAGTGACTTCCTGCCTTAAATACAGAACTTGCCCAAATTATCCTACATCTGTGTTCCTTCTTAGAACTAGAAATGAATTGACACTCTAATTCATGATTATTTCAAAATAAGCAGAGAAGAAAGAAACACACACATATATATACACAGCATCATCCCAAATATACTTACATGAGGATGTGAAAGGTAAATTTCCAATTAATATTAAACAGTATTTCTGACATAGCTTTCATGGTATTTCAAGTGCAATCTGAGGCCATGAGATTTTAAGCTGGCAACTTCCATGAAGGTCTGCTCATAAGCCCTCTCCCTCTTTATTTAATAAGCAAGGGAACTGTAACCCTGAGGGGTGCAATAACAAGCTAAGATGACACAAGAAGTTACTGGGAAATTCAGGATTGAAACCAAGTTTCCTAGTTTCCAGCGCAGAACCCCAAGTTGTTTCTCTTCAGAGTTGACCTTCCAGCTTTTCCAGACCCAATCAACTCCACCCCTGTTGACCTGAGGAGCCCCTTGCAATGGATCAAAGAATCAGCCTCATTAGAAACAGGGCATTTTTTGTTGTTATTTGGGTTTTGTTTTTCCTGAAAACACACTGCTTCATGCCATTTCTTCTTGGGGCTTTGGTTGTAATACATTTGCCTCTAGCAAACAGAGATCTTATTTCTGTCCACACTGAGCAAGATTACATGGCAACTCTTTGAAAGTGAACCCTGAAAGAAAAGTTTGCCTGATAACCACATGTGGTTAATGAATAGAGTAGTAGCCTTAATAGTGAATTAATTCTTCAAGAATCTCACTTGAAGTTCACCAGCCTTTTCTTCTATTATTTAAAGAATCTTTACAGGTTTAACTAGATCATTTATAGAACATTTCCCATCATGTTTTGGCATGATAAAATTTCTTAAACAGGCAACTCAACAGAGCTAATCAAATTAGATTTTCTTAAAGGACAGAATAATGAAGTTATGGGAATAAGGAAAAAGCAAAACACTTAATCTAAGACCCAGACTTCAGCTTTAGCTGTATTCTTAGTAACAGTTTACTTGGTGGTGACTTTAATAGTACAGTAACTTACAGAGAATGGTAAGTTGGTGCATGATGAGAATATTGGGTTTAATGTACCCATTCAACAGCCTTTATTTATTTTATTTACATATTTATTTGGTTTATTTTTGCCACATACTGTGGCAAGTATTTTATCAGAATTGTTTTTGTCAGAATAAAGACGGCCCTAAAATAATCGAAGTATTATCCACTCCTTAGTGAAGAAAAAGAACTTTTCTTGAATTACAGTATTTCCTGGCTCAAAATAAGTTGGTGCTAGACATCTACATCTTCAGAGATACTTTCCATCACTTCAGGTTTAAAGGAATCAGCAGATGGAGGGAAAAGAAAAGTGTGTGCCAGAAGTCCCCAAGACATATCCGACCTACATTCACAGACCTGGAGTCCCTTCCTGTCTGGGAAAGAAGAGTGAGCTTGGCTGATGCAGCAGCACAGGTCTGTTCTGTGTCCGGTCACTTAATGTCTACCAGCTGGGGCAGGACTCCAGGGTGAGCAGTTTATCAGCCATGAAGCTCTTGGGAGCTCTCACCACTGAGAAATGGGCCCTGAGGGAGCAGAACACTATCAACTCCACCATCTGACTTCTGCTTCCTATTATGACTCCTTTTAGAAGGAGAAATGACTTCCTAGTAGATGAGCATGTTCTAATTTATTGCTTTATTTTCTGACTGTTGAGTTGAATGGGAAAATCCACTATGAGAACACCTTAGCAACACTGAAAGGTCATCTGTCTCATCAAAGTCTGTCCTTTCATAGCACTTTTTCTACCTAGAATTTCTCTAATTATTACTTAATAATCCTAGCATTTGGTCTCAGCAGCCTTCTCTGCATGAAGCACCTGTTTTGGCAAAGTTCAAAAGGCCTCTGTGCTCACTAAAAATGATCCATTTGGAGGGGTTCATTTTGATAATTATAAAGTTTTTATTTCCATTGTCAGCATACTCAATTTAAGCAATTGTGAAACATGCACATACATTTTAAGAGTCCACATCCCCAAGGGTCACTGTGAGGAAATTCTCTAGCAGATCTGCATAATTTGCATTAAAGCAGAAGAATACCTTTTCAATAACAGAGCACATACCATTGTATATTTTTTTGAGGAATAATGTTAATTTTAATTACTACACATGACTATGGATAGTATTGTGATAACTATCCTTATAAAGCTACATTGATTTTAAAATCTGATCCTAAACAATAGTCAAAGTTCTAGTTGCATAATAGATCGTATGTATTCAGATGCGTTTCTTAATGTTCCTATAATTCCTAAGACCTTCAATATTTCTATTATGTCCATCTTATTATTATTATAAATATATATAGTTTGACTTTACCTTTTACTCCATCACTCATGTTTATGATTATTTACACATTTTAACTCATTTTGAAATACGGTGGTCAGCTCTGTATTGTATAGGATGTAGACCCCATGAGGGATCACTGTGGCACAAAGTTAACTGATTCAGACTTGCAGCTGGACAGGCCTGCATGCATTTTGTGGCAGAAGTCCTTGTCTGGTCCCTACCACTGCGTTAGCACCCTGTGAGGATCCTTGACTAGATACCAGCAGTCTAATAAACTACAGGTGCCAGTGTGTGGCACAGGTACTTGGCAATATCTCAGATTAAGGCAGCAAAGCGCAGTGGAAGATGGCTTTGAAGTCAGACTCAGGTTTAAATCCTGCTCTGACAATCTGGAAAAAAAAAAAAAAAAACCCTGGGCAGGTTATTTTACAGTTCTCTGACTTCCTGAGATAAAATTAATCATATAGAGTTATAGTTGGGTTTAATATGCGTGGCTGTACAGGGCAGTGGTTAAAGACATCGCTTCCTAAGTTCCAGTCCTGCTTTCCCATTTTCTAGTTGTTTCACCTGGGCAAGTTAACATAAATCACTCTAAGTCTTGGTTTCTTCATCTGTAATGTGGGGATAATAAATGTTACTTATTATAGTGTTTTGGAAAGATTAAATTTTTTAAATTAAGGAAAACCAGGTTTCACATGGCACATAGTAAGCACTCAATATTGGTTATTTATCTTTTACAAACATTTATCTTAAGTTCCTAGCATTAGTAGGTGTGCAATACCCTGGAGTCCAGTGTCTCTTTCATGACCATACCGGGTCTTGGTTCTCTGTTTTCTAACACCAGGAAGACACAATTACAAGAATAAGAATAACTGCAGAGCTGATGATAGGGATTTATATTTATTAAATGTTTTAGAGAATAGAGTCTATTGTTCAACTACATAGGTCTTATTTTTAAGCCTTTAAAATTATTTCCATATTTAAAATATTGAATCCTTAGGCCATGTATTCTGAAAAAAAAAGTATACTTCAGTTATTTTCTCTACCTAAATATCTATGTTTATTTTTTACTGAAACAGTTGTAGCTGCTATAAACACTTAGCAATCAAGCTACTTTGAAAATGTTTTCTATTTTCATTAAATAGTGTTTATCCTAAAGAGAAATGCTTAATGCCTTCAGCATTACTTTTAGAATAATACATATTTATGATATAATAGTATGCCACTTTTGGAACTTCTTTACATTCATGTTTCTAAAAAATAATATTTACATAATTTTTCCTCAAGCATTTGTGTAATCCTCTAAAGTACCTTCTTTGATGATTTTGCATATACATATTCCTTTCATCTTATAATAGCAGATTTGTTTATCTCTTCATTCAATCAGAATATTTTAGATGAATATGGAAATAATTATTGGCTTTTTAAAAATCACGTAATCAACAACAGGGTATGAATGAGTATATTTTAAAACTGATGAAATATGGAAATCATATAGATATCATATTTCATCAGTTTTAAAATATACTCATTCTTTATACCAAATTTTATATAGATAGCTTTTTAAATTACCTTTGACACAGAGTTTAAGTTTATAAATAAAGCTGGCTTGACTATGCTATCATATAAAGAAAACTTATCACTAGTTTCTAAACTTTGGAAATATGGAGGACATTTCTATTTACTATGGTACATAATTTATGTATTATATATATCATTTATGCATATGTGTACATATATATCACTATATTATATATTAAATTAGCAGCAGGATATGTTATTAATATCTTCAAGCTACTATCTTTTTTTTTTGAGACAGAGTCTTGCTCTATCACCAGGCACCAGGCTGGAGTGCAGTGGCACAAGTTTGGCTGCAACCTCCGTCTCCCGGGTTCAAGCAATGCTCCTGCCTCAGCCTCCCAAGTAGCTGGGACTACAGGTGCGTGCCACCAAGCCCAGCTAATTTTTATATTTTTTAGTAGAGACAAGGTTTCTCCATGTTGGCCAGGATGGTCTTGATCTCTTGACCTCGTGATCTGCCTGCCTCGGCCTCCCAAAGTGCTGGGATTACAGGCGTGAGCCACCATGCCCGGCCTCAAGGTACCATCTTTCTCTGATCCATATTCAAATCATCCTCTTTTCACCCTCCCCCTTCTGCCACCATCACTACTGGACATGACTCTTTTATCATTCATAGCCCTTCAATAATTATGATAGAAGACACTAAGGAATTCTGTGCTTCTGTGCTCTGCATCCCTTCTCATAGTCTCTCTCCTCTGCCCTAGCTTCCATCCTTATACAAACACACATACACAGCATTTCCTCAAGTCCATGGCTACCATAAGGGTTGCCTTAACCATATTTAAAAATGTATGTGTTGGCCAGGTGTGGTGGCTCACACCTGTAATCCCAGCACTTTGGGAGGTTGAGGTGAGAGGATTGCTTGAGTCCAGGAGTTTCAGACCAGCTTGAGCAACATAGTGGGACCCTATCTTTCCAAACACTTTAGAGATTAGCCAGGCATGGTGGTGCACACCCATGGTCCCAGCTACTTGGGAGGCTGAGGCATGAGAATTGCTTGAGCCTGAGAGGTTGAGGCTGCTGTGAGGTGTTACTGCCTCACTGCACTCCAGCCTGGGCAACAGAGTGAGACCCTTGTATCAAAAAAAAGACATGTTATTTTGTGTTGTGTTTGCGCATAGCTAAATTATACATACATAATAAAATATATACCTATTAATTTACATACACATATCTCTTTGGGAGGTCCTAGCAGGAGAGCAGAAAGTCTTACATATGCTTGACTGAAGAATCATCCTCCTCTATCAGGGAAAGTCATCCTCTTTGACCAAGCAGCCTCAGGAGAGACACACATGGAGCTGTGAGAAAGGGAACACCCACCTAGTTGGCCAGATCAGCCAAATCAACCTTGGCCATCAGTAGGGTGACAGATGTCTCAGCCAGATGACCCTCACATCCACATATACATACATCTTTCTATATGTTCATGTGAAATAATGTAATTGTACAATATACATGCAATTTTGTTTCCTTCTCTTTGGTCAAAAATTGTATTCCTTCCAGATGTTAATATGGTATTAGAGGAAGCTAATGCTCTTTTCTCAATGATCCCTGCAGCTTGAGAACAAATTGATGTTCACAGACATTTTTTTGTGTGCATATTTAGTTGGTGCAATTACTTTTGCACCAACCTAATAGTATTTTCCAGAACATAACTTAGAGCAGGGCAGAAGATAGAAATAGAGCAAGGGCACACAATTCTTTGGTATTTCTTTATATGTATAGCTTTAGCCTCCATATATGTTAGGTTTGAATGTTTTTCTCCACTGCATTTAGATTATGTCAAAGGGAGTCAAAGTTAATAAACACAGGCTGTGAGAAAGTCAATCTCTTTTTAAACATAAGTGCAGAAACCATTCCCTAGTTCCTGGCTCAGAACCTACCACATAATCACTACTCAATAAATATAGATTAAGTGACTGACTGGATGAATGAATATAGTGCAATTTTAGTCAATGTAAAAATGAAAAGTAGAGAGGGAGAAATTGCTCTTCATTTTCAGAGAGGCATGGCTATGTATTCTGAAGACAGAGAAGAGAATCTGATAGACTAGAAATCGACAATCATGAAAAAAGGAACTTGACAAATTTTCCGTAAGAGACTCACCATCACAATCTAGTTTCAAAACCCTAGACGTAGGCTGAGATCAAACAAAGAAGTTCAGGAGAGATCAGTGACTCTAAATATACTCCTATTCCTTAATCAGGAAGTTTGCAAACCATTGAAAATTTTGTGCTTAACTGTGGCCTCAGTCTACAGAGAAAGCTCCAGGCTCCACAGAAAAATCTCCAAAAAATGGATCTTGTAATGACAGTCTGGTATTATAAATATTCCACTGATCACAGTGACCTTACCTTGTATTAATGATTGCTCAGGGAGAATGACATACTAAAGGTCAATAAAAACATCTTCCACGTATAAAGATCATTGGGAGCTACTAACACCTTTTTACAAAGTGTCATTCAGCAATCTAACCTTCTTTGTAGTCCTTCTGGAACTGGGTGGCCACTTCGGGCGGTCTGGACACAGGAAGCTTAGGATACAATTGACCAGGCAGCTCTTAAGGATATTAAAATCCAGCTGACCTTTCTGATCTCCATGACTCTGCATTTGCTTAGACTGATGCATTTGCATACATTCCATGCAGGCTACTTTTTTTCTAACTTGGTAATAAAAACATAGCAAGATGGAAAACACACCACTTTCATGCATTTTAATGTCCTAATATTTGTTAACTTGGAATGAAATATAAAATATATCCGGTTTTAGCACCCTAGCAAGCTGAATGCCTTGGCCATCTGTTCATTTCTTGCTTTCATACATCTTAGCCATTTCACTTCTGCTTCTAATTGTAACTGCTACTTTTATGCTGATGGCACAAATCCTTTTAATGCCACTTTCAGGCTTCCTTCTGACCCTTGGTTCATCTAAAATGATGGCTTAATCTCAATTGCTTTTAAATTTATTTTAAACCCAAGGGGTTGATCTAAATAAACAGGTATTCTTGAATAACACAGTACCATTTTCTTTATCTTACATCTTGTTTTATTTTTCACATTGGCTCCCCAAGTCCACGGTGTGGTCCCCAGGACTGTATCATTTTTCTTTCATGTCTTACTCTCTCTGTTCCATCAGAGCTGAAGCTTTCAATCACATTCTCCTATTGCACATTATAATTTTGCTTTCACACTGCCATGTACTCTGTTTAATTAAATAATTTGTTGACACACTCAGATTTCTGTTTACCCTAGTCTGGGAGTTCCAGCCAAGATAATTAATCCAGGGCGTCAGGACTTCCCTATGGTAAAATGTTGAAGTAGAGAACATTTGTCTTTAGCTTTCTCCCACAGGCTTTATCAACTTGGTATCTTCTCTTCTTTCCTCACTTTCCCTCCTCCTTCCTTCCCAACATGTGAAGTGATTATCTGTTTTGGCTCTTCCCATCCATTCCTAATTTTAAATAAATTTCCCCATTATCCTTAAACCTAATTGTAAGTCTATGTCTCTATCTGGCTTAAAAATATAGTAAAATTAGCAAAACTCCAATCTTCCTATTCCTTTTAAAATATAAGTAAATAAGAAAACTATTGGTTCTTAAGCACTTGAGCTAGTTTTCAATCATGTTGAGAGAAAACTACTTCTTGAGTGTTAACTGTACTCAAGGAACCATGCAGGCGCTAGGAGTATGGCAAGGGATAAGGTGCCAGTCCCTGAATTCCCAAAGTGTGGAGTCTTGTAAAGAAAACAGACAGAGGCCAGGCATGGTGGCTCATGCCTATCATCCCCGCACCTTGGGAGTCCAAGGCAGGCAGATCACCTGAGGTCAGGAGTTTGAGACCAGCCTGGCCAACATGGTCAAACTTTGTCTCTACCAAAAAATACAAAAATTAGTCAAGTGTGGTGGTGCGTGCCTATATTCCTAGCTACTGGGGAGGCTGAGGTGGGAGGATTGCTTGAATCTGTGAGGTGGAAGTTGCCGTGAGCTAAAATTGTGCCATTGCACACCAGCCTGGGCAACAGAGCAAGACTCTGTGTCAAAAAAAAAAAAAAAAGAAAAGAAAAAAGAAAAAGAAAACAGACACAGACATAGACAAAGAATATTACAATATTGTATGTTGAGTTCCAGGACAACACATACACCAACTTTGGAAGCATAGACAATGGGCACTCTCAGCCTCCCTCCCTTTGTCTATCTAGTCTGCTTTCTTTTTGAAGTAGGTATTGTTTTATTAAGACTTTAATGAACAGTAACTGTTAATAGTTATTGAGAAAATGCTATATGCCAGAGATTAATCTAAATATATGTCATATATTAACTCATCTAATTATCATAAATTACCCTAGTAAGTTGATACGTATACCCTCATTTTATAGATAATAAAACCAAGGCCCAGAAAGACTAAATTGCTTTCTCAAAGTTAGACAGTGAGTGATAAAGCTATAACTCAACTTCAGCCCAGGCACAGTGGCTCAAGCCTGTAATCCCAGCACTTTGGGAGGAAGAGATAGGTGTATCATTTGAGGTCAGGAGTTCGAGACCAGCCTGGCCAATATAGTAAAACTCCATCTCTATTAAAAATACAAAATTAGCCAGGTGCGGTGGTGCATGTCTGTAATCTCAGCTACTCGGGAGGCTGAGGCAGGAGAATCACTTGAACCCAGGAGGTGGAGGTTGCAGTGAGCCAAGATGGCACCACTGCACTCTAGCCTGGGGAATACAGTGAGACTCAGTCTCAAAAAAAAAAAAAAAAAAAGATATAACTCAACTCCACTCTATTTGACTCTAGAACAGTGATATACAAAAAAAGTTTTGAGTGATGGCCAAAATTTTCTGTATCTGTTCTGGTCCAAAACAGGGGCCACTAGTGTGAGCATCTGAAATGAGACTACTGGCAACTGAGTGCCAGAGTGTATAATTTTATTTAATCTTTCCTAATTTCAATAGACATAGGTCCTAAACTGCAGGTCTTCTGGTCATTAGACTCTACTCCTCTCCAGGACATGAGATGGGGTGAAAAAGAAGGACAAGTCTGGGCAAAAACATCTAGTAGGGCTTTCCTTCAGAGATGTCGACAGCTGAATAGGCTGTTCTAGAAAATACTTCAAGATCTGAAAGAATAAAAGGTGGCATAATTTGTTTGAACTTGAAATTTAAAGAGTGGCACCTCCTACCAATGACCTCTCATTAAGGCACTTCTGTCTATCAACAAAAGGTATGAGTCAACATCAGTCTTGTTCTTTCTGACCCTTAAGAGAAATCACAGTAAAGCTCTGTAATTAGACCTTAAGAGTGGAATTTAAATACTATATTTTATTTTAAACACTGTGAATTCCCAGAGACAAACCCAAAATACAAGTTTAAAAAGAAGATAGAAGCTCTTGACATGGGCATAATAATAAGATTGATAATGATAATATTTATTAAATGTCTATAAGTCTAGTAAGCAACTTCAATACATATTATATTAAATTATCACTTTGTCCTTACAAGCCTGTAAGATGGGAATTACTGTTTTTGCTTTGCAGATAGAAACATAAAGGCATAGGGAGGTTATGGAGCTTATGCAAGGTCACATGTCATGTTAGTGGAACCGCGATTTGAGCCTTATCAGTCTGGGTCCGAAGTCTATGCTTTCTCCTCTGTATAAATCATCTTTTTGCTAAAACAGCCTCACAGAGCACTGATATCTGTATGTCCAATTTCAGTCTCCAGTCTCAGCTTCAGTGTCTGTCACCTGGCTTACATGGTAATACTAGTAGGAAACGTTAAGAAGATTACCCAGGAGGTGCTCTCTAAATGCTAGTTTTCCTTTGTAGCTCATTTTCAATACCCTAGATCGATCTTGTTACAACATTTCATCCTTATCACTGAAAAATTCTAAAGAGTGTTAGTAGGATCAGGCATAAATGCCCCAATCTGTCACAGAAGTAATCTGATTCCTCCGATTCGCAGAGGTGCGTTGAGTGGCCAGTGTCAATGTAAAATCTCCACTGCTATCCCATTGCCTCCCTCACCACCCATAGGCATGGGCAAATCCCTGCCTTACGATCTTCTTGGGTCTGGAGTTCCCACATTTCCCTCCACCTATCCAAAGTCCATTTGTCTGACAAAATCCAGATCAAATCCCTTCCTCCATGAAGCCCTCCTGACTACTCCAGCACCCACCCTCTCTCTCAGGCTAGGTCCCTGTCACTAGTTAAGGTCCTCGTCACACATGTTTATACTTAACCATATGTTGTGCTATTATCAAGTCCTCTCATGCACATATTTCTTGACTCTCCAGTGAAACCTCAAGATGGTGAAGAGCAGGGATACACTTTAAAAAATCACGTTGAAAGCTACAAAACATATCTGGTATCCATTTTGTAATTGGGGAATATTACAAAGAGCATGCACAATGACCAGGAGCGTCGGACTGACCACAGCCTCTCGTTTGTGTCTTCCCATTCAACTGTGATCTTTTCAGGAAGAGTGCCTTCCTGATTGATTTTTGTACTTTCCTAAGTATCTCCAGTGTCTTTTCTAGCATTTCAAATAGTGAATGCTCAGTAAGTATTAGTAATATTTATAGCGAATTGTGTGCCAGGCACTGTAGAAAGTGGTGTTCATGACTCACCTCATGTAATCCTCACAGGCAGGCATAGCGGTTGCATGGTGCCCTGTCCAGATCTCCTCGGAAAAACTGGGCCTCTCATTCCCTGGCTCCCAGCAGTGTTGCCGGCTGCGTTACCCTCCAGGAATTGCGCTCAGCTATCACTCAGAGTTGTGCTTTCTTCCCTCATTGACTGATTTCAGGATATAAAGGCCCAGCCCACTTGCCTCAGGTGGGTGAATTTAAAGGGCTCTCCTAGCTCCCAGACACCATGTGGGATCAGCTGAGGCTTTTGTAGGCACAGTATTCAGTTCAATTCCCCGCTCTACCGAATCCTGCTTCCTTTATTCCCACAGATGTGGATACCAGGGCATCTACACCAAACTCCTTGCATGCAAATCCCCGCCTCAGAGTCTATTTCCCAGGGAACTGACCTAAAACAGTAGGGGCTACTAGTATCATTATTCCTATGGTACAGATGAGAAAAGAGAGGCTTAGAGAAGTTAAGTAATTTCAGCAAATGTAAACACTTGGTGCAAGAGAGATGCAAGGCGGAGCGGATGAGCCAGCCCTGAGCTCTTACCAGTATTTGCTGTCTTAAGAGCCCCTGCATGCACAGACTCACCTGCTCTGGGTTTCCAAGCATCTCTCAGTACCTTTGGCCCTTTCCTTGGCAGAGAAGCAGGAGTGGACCAAATCTGTGGCATTTGCTCAGGAGAACACAACAGGGTTTAGGAATTCCAAATATGCCAGAGATAATTCACCATTGGGATCCTTCACCACTATGAATTTGCACAGCTCTTATTTCTGAAACACCTCTTAAAAATCCAAGATTATTAAACAATGGGGAAAAAAGATTGAGGTGAAAGTAATTTTTGAAATTATTTGCTACTGAGGATGGTGATCAGTAGTTTTCTATTTAACCTGACTAGACAGAGGAAATTGTTGTAACTGTACTAATGCAATATCTAGGATGAACAGGAAAAACGACTTCCTGGTGATGAAGAAAGATTATGAATGATTTTTCTTTTTACAGAGACAGGGTCTGATTAGGTTACCCAGGCTGGTTTTGAACTCTTAGGCTCAAGAAATCCTCCTCTCTTGGCCTCCCAAAGTGTTGAGATTACAGGCATGAGCCACCACACCAGGCCCTATTGTGAATGATTTTTAAGCACAACTGTTATTGTGGAATCTTTTCCTCTGAATGATACAGTAGTCACAGAAGTCAGGGCTGGGTGTGGTGGCTCATGCCTGTAATTGGGAAGCCAAGGCAAAATGATAGCTTCAGGTGAGAAGTTTGAGACCAGCCTGAGCAACAAAACAAGACCACATCTCTACCAAAAAATGTGCAAAGCCCCCAGGCATGATGGCATGCACCCACAACCCTAGCTACTCAGGGAGCAGAGGTGGGAGGATCACTTGAACCCAGGAGTTGGAGGCTGCGGTGAGCAGTGATTGTACCACTGCACTCCAGTCTGGGTAACAGAAGGATACTCTGTCTCTAAAATGATAATAATCAGAGAGAGATCCAAGATGGCTGACTACTAGCAGCTCAGGATTGTAGCTCCCAGAGAAAGCACACAAAACGAGAGGACGCCACATTTTCAGACGAATTTTTGTTGCTTATGGACTAGGAGATTCCCAGCAGAGGAGCCCCACGGGTCGCCAGCGAGACTCTTGTGGCCAGCCTGGCGGTTTTGCCGGCGCTTCGGCACGGCAGTTCTCGGTGCAAAGTAAACGGGACTAGCTTCCCTCTTGATCAACGTTTGGATCTCTGGGAAGGCCCAATCGCCTATTTACATGATTGGAATAAGGATTCAAGAGGGAAGCCAGACCGGAGATCCCCCGAGCAGAAAAGCACCACGAATCTTAATGCCACGGTTTTAGCCGGCGCAGTGGGTTGCTCAGATTTCGGCGTTGGGAATCAATAAGTTGGACGTCCACTCAGAGACCTAAATTGAAAGTTGGCAATTACAGAGATGACAGGTGGATAAAATTACAATGATGGGAAGAAATCAGCCTAAAAAAGCTGAGAATACCCAGAAGCAGAATGCTTCTCCTAGAGAGGATCACGTTCTTCACCATCAAGGCAACAAGGCCTAATGAAGAACGAGTGTGTTCCAATAACAGAAATAGGCTTCAGAAGGTGGATGATAAGAAACTTTTAAGAACATGTTCTGGCCCAATGTAAAGAAACTAAGAACCTTGAAAAAAGGTTTGATGAAATCCTAATGAGAATAGGCAATTTAGAAACGAATATAAGTGAATTATTGGAACTGAAGAACACAATAAGAGAACTTCGCGAAGTATGCACAGGTTTTAACAGTCGAATTGATCAAGCAGAAGAAAGGATATCAGAGGTCGAAGACCTACTTAATGAAATGAAA
>CAUYQU010095282.1:0-23306 GCA_963574635.1 Cheracebus regulus | reverse complement strand
TAAAAAAAAAAAAAAAAAAAAAAAAAAAAAAAAAAAAAAAAAAAAAAAAACAAAAACAAAGTCCAGGACCAGCATAGAATTGGTACCAATCCTACTGAAACTATTCCAAGAAAGAGAGAAAGAGTGACTCCTCCGTAAATTGTCCTATGAAGCCAGTATCACCCTAATAACAAAACTAGGAAAGGACATAACAAAAAAGAAAACTACAGACCAATATCCCTGATAAACACAGATGCAAAAAGCCTCAAGAAAATACTAGCTAACTGAATCCAACAGCATAAAAAAAAAAAAATCCCCATTCAATGATTAAGTGGGTTTCATTCCAGGGATGCAGGGAAGGTTTAACATCCACTGAGTTAATAAATGTGACACACTACATAAATAAAATTAAAAATAAAAATCATATGAGTATCTTAATAAATGCAGAAAAAAGTATTTGACAAAATAAAGCATCCCTTTATGATTAAAACCCTCAGCAAAATTGACATAGAAGGAACAAAACTTAAGGTAATAAAAGCCATCTATGACAAATCCACAGCCAACATTATGCCAAATGAGGAAAAGTTGAAAGCATTCCTCCCAAAACAGGAACAAGACAAGGATGCCAACTTTCACCACTTCTATTCAACATCATACTGCAAATCCTAGCTAGAGCAATCAGACAAGAGAAAGAAATAAAGAGCATCTAAATGGGTAAAATGGAAGTGAAATTGTTGCTGTTTGCCAAATATATAATTGTATACCTAGGAAACACGAAAGACTCATCCAAAAAGCTCCTAGATCTGATAAATTCAGTAAAGTTTCAGGATACAAAATCAATATATACAAATCAGTAGCACTGATTTACACCACCAAGAACTCAACCCCTTTAACAACAGCTGCAAACATATAAAATATTTAGGAAGATACCTAACCAATGAAGTGAAAGACCTCTATGAGGAAACTACAAAACACTGCTAAAAGAAATCATAGATGACACAAACAAATGGAAAAACATCCCATGCTCATAGATGGGTAGATCTAGTATTGTGAAAATGACCATACTGCCAAAAACAATCCACAAATTTAATGAAATTCCCATCAAAATACCATCATCATTCTTCACAGAACTCAACAAAAACAATCCTAAATTCATATGGAACCAAATAAGAGCTCGCATAGCCAAAGCGAAACTAAGCAAAAAGAACAAATCTGGAGGCATCAGGTTACCCGACTTCAAACTACTCTATGAGATCATAGTTACCATTACATTAGTAATAATGTATCAATATTGATTCATTAATTATAACAAATGTGTCATACAAATGTCAAATGTGAGTAATAGGGGAAACTGTTAAAGACACAATTATTCAATTATACTTGTTGAAGCATAGTAAAGAAGATTTCATTCAAAACTATCACAACTGGAATAGGGAGCACTGCAATATATTGCAGTGGGGGATAGAGAATGTGCTTAATTCCAAATACAGACGGAAAAGTGGGAATATGTAACCAAGGAGCAGCATGGGGGTTAGTGAGTGGAAAATTACTAAGAGGAAATATCAAGGCTAAGGGAGATCTTGACTAAACCTACCTAATAGGATTCTTGTGAAATACAGGCTAGGGTGATCAGACATTACCTGGAGGATGGTAGAGGATTACATTATATATCTGATAACACCAATGGGATATCAGAGTGATCAGACATAGAGGAGGGTGTGTTCTTTCTAAAACTGAATTTTACGAAAGAGTACACAGAAGGAACTAAGAGAAGGTTCAGGAGCCACACTGAAGTTTGATTAACCAAATAATCTTTGTCAAAACTGAGTATGGATATATGTGAACTCTGTTCTATCTCTAAAATAATTCTGTATATCTAAAACTTTTCTAAAATAAATTTATTTTAAAAATATTATCAGGCCAGGTGCGGTGGCTGATGCCTGTAATCCTAGCACTTTGGGAGGCCGAGGCGGGCGGATCATGAGGTCAATAGATCGAGACCATGGTGAAACCCAGTCTCTACTAAAAAATACAAAAATTAGCTGGGCGTGGTGGCGCCTGTGGTCCCAGCTACTTAGGAGGCTGAGGCAGGATAATTGCTTGAAACCGAGAGGCGAAGGTTGCAATGAGCCAAAATCACACCACTGCACTCCAGCCTGTTGCCTGGCGACAGAGCAAGACTCTGTCTAAAAATATATATATATACATATAAATAATATATATATTATATATATATATAATCAAACTGCCAATTACTACATTTGAATTAATACACTTAACATCTCTTACCCATGGTTCTTTGGTTAGAGTACTATTAACTATTTCAAAATAATGACCATTTAATTGCTAAATCACAGGCAAGATTTTGCTAAATTTGCAATCTACATACTTATATTCTTTTCCCTTTTTTTTTTTTTTTTTTTTTTTTGAGAGACGGAGTCTCACTATGTTGCTCGGGCTGCTAGCCTCAAAGTCCCGAGTGAAGCCACCCCACGCCACAGCATCTCCACCCCGGCACCCGGAACTACAGGCATGCACCACCAGGCCCAGCTTCTTTTCTCCCTATTTTGGTTTTTTTTTTCAGACACTTGTCATGTCCAGAACATAAATTTGGAGTGTGTGGTCCCACTAAGAACTATAAGATGTGTACAATTCATACTTACCAATAAAATAGCTATATAGGAATTGGATGCGATGGCTCACACTTGTAATCCCATTGCTTTGGGAGGCCAAAGCAGGAGAATCACTTAAAGCCAGGAGTTCAAGGCCAGCCTGGGCAACATAACGAGGTCCCCAATTTTACAAAAAAATAAAATAAAATTAGCCAGTTGTGGTGGCATTTGCCTGTAGTCCCAGATACTCCAGAAGCTGAGGCAAAAGGATCACTTGAGTCCAGGAGTTTGAGGCTGCAGTGAGGTATAATCGCACCTCTGCACTCCAGCCTGGACGACAGAGCAAGATCCTATATCAAAAATAAAAAAGTAAATAGAAATATAGTATTCTATATTGAAGGGTAGTCATTTCTGCGATAAATAATATTACATTAGATAAATTATATATGTAGTCAACTGTACAAGTCAGCATAGTCACATGAATTTTAAAATATGTTTATGTTTGAAACAAATGTGAACATAAGCCTACATGTAAATATGGAGAAACCATGACATAGTTTTCAATTATTGGACTAAAAGAGAAAAAGACAGTCAGCTGTATGAAGTGCATTTTGGGTTTTGCTTTGTTTGGTCAATCCCTAGAACAGTGTGAGTCACATATTAGTTGAAATATGAATATATGTTAGATGCATGAATGAGCATTGATGATGGATACTGAAAGAGCAAAATGATGGATGATTGGCATGGTTTTGTAAATTCTCAGATTTATATTTCAATAGGATTATTATAACTGTTGTTCTATGAGTTCAAAACCCTAAAATAATTGAATTCACTCTCCTCATTTTCTCCTATTGTTCTCATTTTTCTCTAAGACTAAGCTTCCAGAATAATAGAGAATATCAGAATGAGTTCTCTGTATTACTTAGTAATATATGTCTGTTCTTAGCAAAGCTTATGAGGAACCCGGAATGCTTTTATATGGCAGGATTTGTCTTGTTATTCTTGCTAGGATGAGGGGGAAATAAATCTAAGATCCAGTTGAGTATCAGTAAACGTACTTAGTTGGCGGAAAGATAAACCACAATGTGAGCAATCCCCTCATAACATCTGAGAGATGATTGTAATTGTGGTATGTATGTGTTATTATTTAAAAATTCAATTATTCAAATGTGAATTGTTCATGTTTAAAGGAAAAGGATCCCTATTGTCAGGGCATGAATACTATCAGGTATCTCCTATTAATTTGTCTGTTTTTATAACCAACATACACCAAAATTCTTCTACTCACCATTAATCAAAATTAAATAAGGAAAAAACCTAATGTACAACAAAATGAAATAAATATAAGAGATAAAAGGAGGAAAGATAATATAAAAGCATATTAAAATAAATGTAAATGGGATAGCAATGCATTAATTAAATGCTATCTTTTTGCTTTATTGGGGACACAGTTTTGGCTCTGTGCTTCACAGAAAACAACACAAATGAAGTAACATAATTAGATAAATTATACATGCAGTCAAAAACAAAAGACAAATCAGTTTCTTAGGAGAAATAGAGCTACCTTCATCAGAGAACCACCTAACATGTACATATGATCATGTACATACGAAGCTTCTAGCTGCCTATCTTAAAGAGAATGAATATGCTTACTTTTTTCTCTATCTAAAAATAAATTTACACACAGAGAGAGAAATAGGGAGACGGTTCTTTGAAATATAAGAGAAATTGTTAATAGATAATAATTAATAGAAAATAATTCTTTTTGCACTTCCAAGCAAACAAATATTTAAATGATGGTACCATAGACATAAGGTTGTGTGAATTCCTATTATGGTAATAAAAGGTAAACTCCAAGAGTGTGGGTATGTTGGTTTATAAAAAAAGGAATGATAAATATATACCACGTTTATCTAGCTCTTTCTCTATATATCTATATAATATTTTCTTTATTTACAACATCAAATTTTTATTTTTAGAAAGTAAATTGTTAACAATTAAAGCTCCTCGTGACAGTATAGCACCTCAGTAGGTTCTGAGATGGACAATTAATTGGGCAACTACATCACAGTTTAAAATTGCCAGTCCTGGTGTCACTGTTACAGGTGCCAATAGAGTGAGAGCCAAGTCTCACCTTCAGAAAGCCAATAAAAAAGAACTACTGCAGGCAGATGTGTTACAATGTAAAGAAAGACCTTCAGCTTAAGCAGTTGTAGGCAAAGCAGGATCTTTATTTTGGCAACAGGGAAATTTTTCTCTCTCTCCCTTTTCTTCTTCTTCCTCCTTCTCTTTTGCCTCCTCTCTCTCCTCCTCCTCCTTCTCCTTCCTTCTTCTTTCCTTCTTTCTTCCTCGTCCTCCTCCTTCGTCTTCTCCTTCTCCTCCTTCCTTTATTCTTCCTCTCTCTCTCTCAAAATTTTACACCAGTAGTATCCCTTGTTTACCTTCAGTTTATCTGATTATACCTCTCTAAAACAGCATGTCCAATCTGCATTTCCTATTAACTCTTACCTGCCCTTAAAAAAAAGTGCAACAGACCGGGCACAGTGGCTTGCGCCTGTAATCCCAGCACTTAGGGAGGCCGAGGTGGGCAGATCACAAGGTCAGGAGTTCGAAACCAGCCTGGCCAATATGGTGAAACCCCGTGTCTACTAAAAATACAAAATTAGCCGGGTGTGGTGGCACATGCCTCTAATCCCAAACTCGGGAGGCTGAGGCAGGAGAATCGCTTGAACCTGGGAGGTGGAGGTTGCAGTGAGCCAAGATCACACCATTGCACTCCAGGCTGGGCAGTAAGAGTGAAACTCAGCCTCAATTTAAAAAAAAAGTGCAACACTACTTACAAAAGCAAAGACTTGGAACCAACTCAGATGCCCATCAGTGAGAGACAGGATAAAGAAAATGCAGCACACAGACATCATGGAATACTATGCAACCATAAAAATGATGAGTTCATGTCCTTTGCAGGGACATGGATAAAACTGGAAACCATCATTCTCAACAAACTAACACAGGAACAGAAAACCAAACACTGCATGTTCTCACTCATAAGTGGGAGTTGAACCATAAGAACACATGGACACAGGGAGGGGAACATCACACAGTGGGGCCTGTCAGGGGGTGGGGGGAAAGGAGAGGGAGAGCATTAGGACAAATACCTAATGCTTTTGGGGCTTAAAACCTAGATGATGGGTTGATAGGTGCAGCAAACCACCATGGCACATGTATACCTATGTAACAAACCTGCATGTTCAGCACATGTATCTCACGACTTAAAGTAAAATTTTTAAAAAGTGCAATAACATAGGTTAGCCAATTTATTCAACCTGTAGGGAAATATAATATTAATGTCTATTTATAGCATTGATCTATTCAAACTTTCTCCGATAGTAATCTCTTGCAATATATTTAGATTTTAAAACATTTTTTCTTCATAGTTTATATTAGCTTTAAAAATTGGTGATACACATGCACATGTATGTTCACTGCAGCACTGTTTACAATAGCAAAGTCCTGGAAGCAACCCAAATGTCCATCGATGATAGACTGGACAAGGAAAATGTGGCACATATGCACCATGGAATACTATGCAGCCATAAAAATGATAAGTTTATGTCCTTTGTAGGGACATGGATGAATCTGGAAACCATCATTCTCAGCAAACTGACACAAGAACAGAAAATCAAATACCACATGTTCTCACTCACAGGCGGATGTTGAACAATTAGAACACATGGACACAGGGAGGGGAACATCACATAATGGGGTCTGTTGGGGGGGACAGGGGAGGGACAGAGGGTGGGTGGGGAGGTTGGGGAGAGATAACATGGGAAGGAATACCAGATATAGGTGATGGGGTTATGGAGGCAACAAATCACAATGCCATGTATGTACCTATACAACAATCCTGCATAATCTGCACATGTACCCCAGAAATTCAAGTATAATAAAAAAAATTGGTCATACAAAACAACCAGGAATAGTGAAAACAGGAGATTATTTTATATGTAACCTGCTGACTTTATTTATTTACACAGCAATAACAGGATGTACATAGCTTTCATTAGATTGTTTTTATTAGTGATTGATACCACATGAATATATTTTGCTTCTTACAGAGTTTGCAGGTATTTCTTTCTTACCCCCAAGACACAAATTGTTTTCTTTAATAGAAGACCAGTATCCTTTGATGGCATCAAACATCATTTGGCCCTTCTGAGATCCCTCAAGAAAGCAGTCTTTACTACTTATACAAATTCTCTTATTTTTCCATTTTCCTCTATAATATTTTGGCATTGTTGATTCAAAATATGAGCTTCTAAATTCCTAACATTTCCTGCTATATTTTATAATAGTAAATATTATGCTTGAGTTTCCTTTAAGCCAATTAAGCAAAAACTAATGATAATCACAAACTAGATTTTTAAAATATCCTATATTTTCCTTTGTATCTTGATGGAAGCCACTACCTCTCCTCAAAGGAATCTTTTCTTTATACCCTTTCTGATTCTCCCTTTCACACAGGTGCAGCATTAAAATCCTATAACTTGGTATCAAAGGGGCAATTCTGCAAGAAGCATATCACTCAAGCACTGATTTCACCTTGAAAATAATCACAAGAATGTACCTTTTGTTGCTGTGCAGGTAATTATCAATATTGACAGTGTGTCCCCAAGCAAAGCCACTTCCTGTATGAACTAAGAAAGGTGATTCACTCTATTTCCAGCTAAACACCTGAATGGATGCCTACCAGAAAGCAATAGGAGGCAAAGAGGTAATTGCTTATAATTCCTAAATGAGATTTTCCTTCCTTAATTATGTTTCTTCCTACCAATTTACTAAATGACAATGATGGGGGAAAAACTGAAATGCATAAGAGATATTTCTTTAAAAATAAATTATACTGATGCTACTATGGGGGAGGGGGGTAAGGGAAGGGAAAACTTTTATTCCCATAGAAACCCATTCTAAATTCTGTAAAAGTAATTAAAGCTTTTATTACTACAGTCATATTTCTAGTTTAAATTTTTTGCTACCAGTTTTATGTATAAATCTATGCTGATTTTAAAATGTTTCAAAAATAGGCTTATAAAGTTCTGGGAAAGCTAAATATTTCACACTTCAAAGTATAAGCCTTAAAATAAGCAATTTCTTGGCATTGATTTTTCAGTAAAAACAAATGTTGACTCCACTAATTGAAACAGAATAAGCACAAGCAAAATGAGGTAGAGTAAATCAATTAACTAAGAGAAATGTGAATCAAATACAGTTAAGAACCAAATCTTCACTTGAGTTTGGACATTGTTACTTTTCTACCCAATAGGTCAAAAAGCATGAGTCAATATAATGCATGTTTGCTAATTTATAAACCAAAAAGTTTGAAATTGTGTGTAATCTAGATCTAGGGAAGAAAAATATTTCATACCTCCATCATTTCAAACAAATCACATTTTCTGCCATTGTCATCTACATGACATATCTATGTTATGCTTCTAATAATACACATAATTCAGATGGCCTATTTGCCAACATAGAATTTATTTGTAGAATGAATGGTTGTAGCTACAAAAAAAATCATGCTTTATAATTTTTCCTTTTCTTGAAGCCTAACAGTGCAATTAAGTGAGAGGAATGTTTACCATTTTGATGGCTGTTTAAACAGAATGCCAGACCAAGTCCTAGCTTATTGTGTGATATGATTATGTCTATGTGACAGAGATACTATATAAAATTGTCCTCTGCTGAGCTATGACAACATCAAGCATATTACTGGATGACATATAATTTAGGTTAATTCTAAAAATCCATTTGGTTTTGTAAATAACTTCTCACAAATTGGTCTTGCATGATTAAAATAAGTAAAGCCTTAATCAAGAGAAGTCATGCTAGCGAAATAAATTCCACCAAAATACTTTAAAACATTCTCACTCATAGGTGGGTGTTGAACAATGAGAACACGTGGACTCAGGGAGAGGAGCATCACACACGGGGGGCAGTTGGGGGGATTAGGGGAGGGACCGTGGGGAGTGGGGAGGGCGTGGTGGGTGTGGAGGGCTCACATGGGGAGAAATGCTAGAGAGATTATGCACCAACAGTTGAAGAAATAAATTTTTTAAAAAACTTATTTCAAATTAGCAATCAATGGCTTGTCCACCCCCTTATCTAGTTCTCAGAAAGTATATAATAAACCACATGTTAATCTAATATTGGCACTTCCCAGCTTGAATTGTATCATTCTAAATATTATTAGCCATTGACATTTTTCAAAATATGTTAAAGTTAAGCATGATTTTATATAAATTCCATATAGATTTGAATAAAAGTAAAAAATACTATTTATTTAAAGAACAGTAATACATGAAGCAGTTCTTTCCATTATATGCATTCCAATAACTCTGGCAAACACTAACATTTGTGGTGTTTCTTCCCCCTTCTACATGAGCTTGACAAGGCAAATTAATTTCAGATGCATCCAGCTCTATAAAAGTGACAAACTATTTTTACAAAAAAAACTGCAATAATTTGCAAAATTTTATATTTTCAAGTAATAATGATAAAGGGAATTTTCTGTAACTGAAATTACTATTCTGATAAACACGTGTTAAAACATGCTAAGATCCTCTGTCTCACTTATAAATATGGAAAATTATATCTGGGCATCATTGAGACAATTTTTTCATCTATTCATTTCTTAATATTAAAACTCTTTAAGGCTGGGCATGGTGGCTCACACCTGTAATCCCAGCACTTTGGGAGTCCAAGGATAGTATATCACGAGGTCAGGAGTTCGAGACCAGCCTGGCCCACATGGTGAAACTCAGTCTCTACTAAAAATATAAAAATTAGCCTGGCACGGTGGCATGTGACTGTAATACCAGCTACTCAGGAGGTTGAGGCAGGAGAATTGCTTGAACCCAGAGGCAGAGTTTGCAGTGAGCCGAGATTGTGCCCCTGCACTATATCCTGGGCAACAGAGCAAAACTCCGTCTCAAGAGAAAAACAAAACAAAACACTTTAATAGTATCCAGTATCTCCAAGAGTTTAGGGGAAGAGTAACCTCATACACACTAAATGGGATTATAATCTAGTTTATTCTTTTTGTCAGGCAGCTTAACAGTATCTACCAATACATGTGTTTTAATGTACATACAGAGAAGATGAATAGGAGATCGAAAGATGACACATGCCGTACACATATCTGATTATTTTTATCAAGACTATGTAAAGAATATAAAAATAATTAAGTATAATACAATTTAAAACTCAGCTACATTCATGAACAGTTTAATCAAGAGAAGAAAAGCACATAATAAGTAATATATTTTTGAATAGATACTCAACCATATCAGTAAACTAGAAAATGTACATAAAAGACAAAATGGTGTTCCATTTTACAATTTTCACATTTGGAAAATTAAAATATGCTATCAAATGGCTATGGGATGTTGAGCAAAAAGACCTCTCTTGTACTAGTGAGAGACTTTAGATAGATTAAATATGCTTATATTCTACAACTCAACAATTTTAATCATAGGTAAATACCTAAGAGTAACTTTAAACATGAGCAACAGAAAGCACTTACAAGGTTGTTCTCTGTAGCAGTTTTTGTAATGGTCAAGTACTGTAAACAACATAACTTGAAAATATCAATATGGAACTAACCTGTGAAATGTTCAAACAAAACACTACAAAACAGTGGGAGTGGAGGGAATAGACTTACATATGCCAATAAATAAGAACTGGCAAAAGGAGTAAACAGCAGAAAGGTCTATACATGACTACACCATTTATAATGTACAGTGTATGTAATAAAAATACAAAAAATAATAATTGGGGGTAATAAACACCAAATTCAGAATTGTGGGCTACTCTGGAGAGAGAGGAAGAGGATTGGGAACAGAGGAATATTCATAACTCTGAGAGTTCAATTTTTTCTTTTTTTTTTTTTTGAGACACCTCACTCTGTTACCCAGGCTGGAGTGCAGTGATGCCATCTCAGCTCACTGCAACCCCGTCTCCCCAGTTCAAGCAATTCTCCTGCCTCAGCCCCTCAAGTAGCTGGGATTACAGGTGCCTGCTACCATGTCTGGCTATTTTTTTTTTTTTTTTTTGTATTTTTCGTAGAGACGTGGTTTCACCATGTTGGCCAAGCTGGTCTTGAATTCCTGACCTCAGGTAATCCACTCACCTCAGCCTCCCAAAATGGTAGGATTATAGGCATGAGCCACTACACTCGGCCAAGAGTTCAATTTTTAATAATAAAGGGTGACATGACACAATCATGGCAGAATGGTAATCTTTCAAACTATTAGAGAATAGAAACAATAATGTATTATCATCAGTCATTTTTTCTGAATGATTCAAAATTTTAATAATTAAAATTGCACAGTCCTTTTCATCCACCAATTCCATTGTTTCCTTGACAGATTGACTAGTGATGAAGCATTGCAGTTTCTGCTCAAGGACATTCTTTGCAGCATTGTCTGCTTTAGCAAAAATCTGGACATTACCTAAAAGTTATCAATAGGTTAAATCAGTCATGGTCCATCAAATCATTAGAATACTATGCCACTGATAAAAATAATAAGATACATTTGTGCTTTTTAATGTAGAAAACTCTCCAAGACATACTTTAAGTGAAAAACAAAACAAAACAAGACATCAGTATTTGTGTATAGCAATAATAATACATTTTTGTATTGGTAAATATTTTAAAAATCATCTATATACATATACATAAATGTTGGTATACATATTTTAGGTGGAATTAAACAGAAAAAACTTTTAACAGAAATTATCTGTTGTAAGAGGTACTTGTAAAGCAGTGAAGAGAGGTGCTGAGAGAGACACTAACTTTTACCTGCATATCTTACAGTGATGTTTAAATGTTTTACCATGTATGCACATGTTATTACTTTTATTTTTAATACAATTGATATTATCTTGGTACTGAGATTATGGGTCATTTTTATTTTCTTCTTTATTCTGAATGCCAATATAATGTTCTTTGCAATTGAAACTAAAGAAGAGCTACTTTTAAAAAATACAACTAAAGCTCTATCTGTATGAAAATAAAATGACTGATGAACTCACTCAATTTATTTAAACAATTATCTTCTAAAAAGAACCAGAGAAATCACCTATTAACATGAGTGGTTTGGTCTTGGAAGACAAAATGGTGAATGAAGATTCCTCTAACCTAGTAGACTAATACCTATGGCCTTTCTTGTTTAGGTCAATCAACTGAATCTCCAAAGTGATCAAAGACTTTGTGAAATCCTTGTGGATCCTTGAATGAATGTTTATTATTCTGGGGAGGGAGTTCATGGCTTGAATATGATTAGAAAGGTATCCATTATTAACATTGAATTGTTTAAGGTGTGCAAGATGTGGTGTTATGTGTATCGTATTGCTTATGTCATTTGGTCCTCAAAATTATCCAGTGAGGTTGGTAGTATTCTTATATACATTATACAGAGGAGGAAACTTGACAGAGCATGACTATGTAACTTCCTCAAGTCACAACCACCCATCATTCCATAATATATAGCATGAGTATGTAACTTCCTCAAGTCACAACCACCCATCATTCCATAATATATATTACTTTGTAGGAAGTGTTAGGGGCAATAACAGAATGAATATAGAATATAATTTGCATGCATTGAAAATTGCTCAGACACAACAAACCATTATTGTCTCTTAAAATTCTTCCGTTATATGTTCACTTACACCTAGTGGCAAAGACCAGAGTTGGCTTCCATAATATGTAACCAAGTCCGTTCTCCAATACCTGCTTATTTTACTCATGCACAAGCTGGAGACGTGGAATTCAGTGACTAAGCTCAAAAACCAACCTATTGCCTGCTCCTCAAAGTTCTTCTAAAACTCTGCTGGAACAGTTTCAAAATTATGTAAGCAGGAAGGAGGCAAGCTGCAATCTATTTAAACTCCTACTACCTTAAAAGTCAAACTTTTCAGAAAAGAATAATGTTTCTATCTCCATACATAAAACTTTAAGATAAATAATAAACAGGAAGATATTCTTATTATACATCAAAACTTGAAGATGCAGTAACGCTAAGTGTCTTGTATAATTTTTTTCTGAATTAGCAATCAGAGCAGATTAGAGTGAAATTTTTACTCTACATTTCTATGTGATCCAGTGAAGGACTTAACTTCCCTATATAGATTATTTGAATATAAGTGAGGATAGAATGAAAATGTATTCATTTTTTTATTTCACAGTAGACATAATACACATGATCATAATTTGCCCTTACCAGATTAAAGCTTCCAAATATTCTTACATGTCTTTGAAAGTCCAAAGTATGCATTTCTATTTTTACTATTTGTCACCATTCTCAGTAGATAGATAATGTTGAAAGAAACGTTCAATTTTCTTTCATGGTGAAAGAAAATACAATATGTAAGTATTTTTGAATCTGTTGCTATCTCTTTTCATAACTTTTGATTCATGCGAGGGTGGAAACATGGTTTTGTGAGGTTTTTGCTTTAAGTATTGGTGAGAATAGGCTAGGTCAATTACAAAATATACAGTTATCACATGACATTTGTAAATTTTATAAAATTTCTTTTATCCAAAAGAATTATGCTTTTAATATTAAATGGTGAAACTTTAGTGAAGTCTTCTTATATTCTGCTACTATCATCATTGCACAGATCTCATTCCAATCATCTTGTTGAAGATAAGATACTAATTCGACTCAAATGAATTACTCAGTCCTATTTACCATTTTGAAAATGATGACCCAAACTAGGAAAAATTTTAAATTCTACAAAGAAAGTTGAAAATGTGAGTCACTTTGATTTTCCTGTTAGATTTTATCTAGAAGACAAAGCTTTGCTTATTATCTTCTGTTTTCCTGATTGCAATCTCATTTCACTTGCCCTTGAGAAAACACATTTGCAGTGACCTCCAGCTTGTTAAATATTCAGCAGAAAGTTTATGGACTTTCCCATAACCTTGATTAAAAGCCTTCTGGGAAACTAAATGCTGAAAGAAGAACTTTATTTGAAAAGCAACTTGAGTGCTCCATGCTGATTTCTGTTTCACTAATAGTACATATAATCAGCAGTCACTGACTTAAAATGAGAACAGAGGTAAAATATTGAAAAGCAATCTTTCTCTTTTCATGAGTTACTGTAGTAGCAGACTAAATGAGATATTTACAACCTGATTTAGCAAAAAGAAGAGATTTATTTTTAAAGCCACAGGAGATATGCATAAAGTGACTTGCAGATTCACATTCTACAAAAAAAAAAAAAAAAAGCCAAGTAAATGCCCTGACACATATCACAGAATACACGTATAAACAAATACTCTGCACACACAGCAACAACACATGAAACAACTCAGGATGTTTTGAACCAAAATAACTAGAAGATTTGAATATTTTAAAGTTGAAGATATAGGTAGAAATTAATAATTAAGACGCATATAAGGTGAGCTACTTATATTTTATTAGTGACTTATGGTTTATCATTTATTTGTTGTATTCTTTTGTTCTGGAAGTTCTTCATTATCAGTATCTCAAGAGGCAAGGAAGTAAAATTTCCAGAATTTAAATGTAGTATTCATCTTCAATTAGAATCTTTGAAATATATATACACATACATACTTTTGGCAAATATATGAAATTATAAACACATATAAAAGAACAAATGCAACAGTTGAAAATATAATGTTAATTATTTGTCTCGTATTTGCCTAAGAAGCAATTGTGAAATTTAGCAGTTGTTCCTTATAGATGCTGTAAGTTGTCTGTTTATTCTGTTAATAGTTATTTTGCTGTGCAGAAACTTTTTCATTAAATTAGATTCCCATTTGTCAATTTTTGCTTTTGTTGCACTTGCTTTTGGGGGTCTTGAAATATTTGCCAGTTCTTATGTTAAGAATGGATTGCTTAGGTTTTATAGTTTTGGGTTTTACATTTAAATCTTTAACTCATCTTGTGTTGATTTTTGTATATGGTGTAAAGAAGGGGTCCAGCTTCCATCTTCTGCATATAGCCTGTTACCCTAGAACCATTTATTGAATAGGGAGTTATTTCCCCATTACTTGTTTTTCTCAGCTTTGTCTAAGATCAGATGGTTGTAGGTGTGTGGCCTTATTTCTGGGGTCTCTATTCTGCTCCATTGGTCTGTGTTCCTGTTCTTATACCAGTACCATGTTGTTTTGGTTAATGGATCTCTGTAGTATAGTTTGAATTCGGGTAGTGTGTTGACTCCTGCTTTGTTCTTTTTGTTTAAGATTTACCTTGGCTATTCGGGCTCTTTTTTGGTTCTATATGAATTTAAAATAGCTTTTTCTAGTTATGTGAAGAATGTAATTGGTAGTTTGATAGTAACAGAATTGAATCTGTAAATTGCTTTGGGTAACATGGCCATTTTAATGATACTGATTCTTCCTATCCATGAGCTTACAATGTTTTCCATTTGTTCATGTCACCAGGGTCACAGAGTTATTGCTAGAACCCAGACTATATATCAGGTCCCCTTCTTTCTAATCATATTCTTTCCACTGAATATACAATACCAAAGAGTCATATATGTATTAATTTGATAACAGAATTAATCTTCAAAAACAGAAAGGAGTAAAGGACATCAAGGATTAATTCATGTATGCAGCTTAAGGCCATGTACTTTTTCACACAAATGACTACAACTCTTGGAAGCCATTTTTATATTTGTTTAAAGTAAAAATGTAGATTCAAGGACAGTATGAAGCATTATCATTTGATCTATAGTAATTTTTTTCAAAACTGCAAATTATTGCTTCAAGAACCCTCATGCTTGCCTAACACTATCTTCATTAAATAATTACTTGTTATAAATCATCACAGGCTGAAGTCTGATAGGGCATTCAACATTGCATATGTACAGAAGTTTCTTTACTAAGTTCAATATAAAATCCTTTAAACAAATTGCATTGACTAAAAATGTAGTCTTTGTGCTTCCTGTGCAATTTTTTAAGTAAAAAGATGATATATTGCCATGGGGTTACTAGCAATAAATCACCTTAAAATATCACAATAAAATGGCTTCGTCTCATATAATACAGCCATTAAAAAGAAAATTATAAAAATATACTAAAAATTTGAAATGATATACTCTTATGATAAATTAAAACAAAATTGTACTGCCATATCTATACAAGAAAAAAATGTAATATTAAAAATGTTTTATTTCTGTGAAGATTTGGAATTATAAAAATGTCAAGTACACTTACTATTCCCTCCTGTTGAGAGTAAGTTAGTTTGTTTAATCTTCAATATATTCCGTATTCCCCTACACCTTGAGGATGAATGTTTATTTGTGCTTATTCCTATGTGACAATAAACCTGATTATAAGTTAGCAATGACACAATATCAATCTACTTCTAACATCTCAAAAAGTAGTCTATAAATTTAAATACGAGAAAAGTAAAATTTTGAGCATATGATTATTATTGCTGCTGCTATTGTAAGATATGGAACTATTCATCTCTCGGGAAATTTCAGATGGCTAATTTGAGAATGCTAAAATAATTTGAAATAAATAAGATAATAAATACATTTTAAACTGTATGAAGTTTTAATTCAAATGAGCCACAATGTTCTTAACTTGGCTATCTTTGATTCCTACCATGAAATAGAAAAAGCTACACAGTGTGAGAGATGAAAACACACCTGCCTACAATTTCCTTAAGCATCTATATTCAGAAAATATCATGCATACTAAAAACATAGACTTCCCTTCATTTTATGTCCATTAGACTCAAGGCACAGAACCTCCTAAAACATACTGGGAGAAGGAGATTGCAAAGAAAATCAATGGTGATAATTTTAAAAGATGCAAGCGCAAATATTCAGTCACTATTTTTTCACTCTTTGGAATTTAACTAGGATATATTAGTAAGCAATGAGATTTTTTTTTAAAAAAAAGAAATAAAGCTTACACATAATCAGCAGTTACTCAATTAAAGTTTCTATCAGAGAATATATCCACATTGAATAGCTAAGCAAATATGTTTCCCAAAACTATGAGGACTTTAACAGGATGTTTGTGTTTTTATGACGCAATAGGCATACACAAAAAAACAAATTCTTCTGGATATTGGCAAAAGTAGTCAAATAAAACAGTCTAGCACCCCACATTCAATGGAAAACTTATCTCTTTTTCATCTACTTTCTGTAACTTTCTTAGATTCCTTTGTTCACCATTCCAGTCTGATAGTCATTTGCAAAAGTTGGCACTTCAACACCAGTAATGATCCAGAAGGATTCTTTATTTGCTTGAGTGTAATAGATATCACAATGACTTCACCTACAGAGATGTTTGCTGACTTGATTAGTTGACAGTGCAGCTGGTACTCTGCTTTGCTAGTGCCCTAGCTGCTCTGTTAGTCTTCCGACCAGTTTCCTAGAAATGAAGAGTTCATCTATAGGTGACCATGTAAAATAAAAATGGCATTTATGTTCAACTAGATGACATGGGTGACGTATAAATGGAGTGCATTGTTTTTCAAATAAAAAATGTCAGAAAAAATAAGATGTGTGCATTTTTGTGTGCATGTGCGCATTTGTGTGTGTGGACAGAGAGACAGAAAGAAGGGAAAGTCTCTTTATCGAAGAATCAAGCAAGTATGCACTGACACTTCGAAACATTCTATAATGCTTTTCTGCACTTCACTATGAGACTTATCTCAAAGTCCTTATAATATAAACTCTAGTATGGTAAAATTTTATGTGTCTTAAAATTTAATGTGTTTGAGGCTTTAGGACAGAACTTCATGAGTTATTTTAATGTCTCAATTTATCATGGCCAATCGCTGCTCTTCTCTCCCTCATCTTTACCTGCATCAGTTGCTAAACACATTTGTTAGAACTTTGGTACCCAAAGTGTAGCCCCCACATCAACAGCATTCACATACCCTAGGGATTAGTTAGAAATGAACTCTCTGGTCCCTACACCCAACTGCTGAGTTTGCATTTTACAAAAATTTCTAGGTGGTCTGTATGCATGTGAAACTGAAAAGTACTGTGTGAGAATCTGATTATCTTATAAAATATTTTAAATGCTGTAAATGTATGTATATATTCAGACAAATATATGTATTTATATTCATTTAATACAACAATTCTACAAAGCAGCTGCTTTTATTACTCCCATTTTAAGGATGCAGAAAACTGAGGTACAGGAAGCCTGAATGTCTTGCCAAATGTCATTCCACTAGGAAGGAGCAGACTTGAGATTCTAGTCTAGGCTATCTGGCCCCACTCCAATAGAATGCTTCTCTTCATAATGAATTATTTAATCATATATATTTTCATAGCCACTAAGGTGTGTATTGTAGATAAGAGATTAAGAAAGAAATAAAATAGAAGAGAATTAAACATATTTGCATCTCTTATATCTTAATGTATTTTTTAAATCTTATGGGAGTTAAAATTCTCTGTTCAAAAAATCTTTCTGGGAGTAGACCAAGAAATTCAAGGTCTTTTGAAAACAAGGTCTCTGAAGGTCAACTTTTTTTTCTTTCTGCAAAAATAGTACTGGTAAAGCAGCTCTGAAAGTTCAGTTTCAAGTGTATGATAAATTTCACTTACCCAATGGTCCCATTCTCTGCCCTGTAAGCAGTCTGTTTTTACCCTATATTGCATACTAACGCATAGACAGATTCAATTCAGACTGTTGGTCATTATGGGATCTTTCTAGATAAAAGGTTTTTTCTTTACTCAGTCACAGTTCATATCCTTTGATACCCTGAGGGGATAGTCCAAAAAGTTACATGGGTATTGAATTGGGCTCAGTGTTGTTTAAGATCTTTCTTCATGATATTTGGATTTCAGATATTATATTTCATAAGTTAAGTTGTTCTGCAAAAATATAATGGCTAGTTATTTCAGAAGGAAAGACTTAATAGCTCAATACTATGGCACTCTTAATTGGAATTTCAATATTTGGATTTAATTTGGGTCGAATCCTAAAACTCCAATTTTCTACTTGAATAAAAGCAGATATTTCTATGACATTTTCCAGTATATCCTGTTCTTCTGCCCAATTCAATTCATAATCAACTGGGGAGGAGGCACTAGAAAACATTACTACTGCAAAATTTGCAATGGATTTAAACTAGTAAAAGTAGCTTTTATAGAAGTTTTATCTAAACAACAACCAAAGAAAAACACAAACAGCCGAATCAAAAACATGATTCATCCAAAAACTAAGAAGGCCTTTGGTGCATTCATATATCAAAAACCCCTCTAATGAGTACTCTGTCCTTGTAACTACAGTCTCAATTAGGCCATGAATCCCTGAATTCCTTGTTAATATTTAACTTAGTCTTTAAAAACCAGATTAATTAGCTACATTCTTTAAAAGAATGTAGAAGATATGTATGTACCTCTGTAAAATTGATTCCTCCCTCAAATCAAATTTAAGAGGTATTTATGCAATATGAGGACACACATTTTCCAAAGAGACAGGCAGAGTACAGTTAAATGGAAAGATCAATTAGCAAAAATGTCAAATTTAGTTTTAGATAAAGTTACATGCATAAATCTAAGAAAATCACAGTCTAACCTCAACCCTGGAAAACTACACCATTAAAATAAAAATTATAGTCAGCCAGCCAAGTGAACCTTGCAATGCACTACTGATAAGTGAAAGTGTAGGAGTAGAATATTCTAAATGTTAATTAAAACTCACTGTTTTTTTTACATGCTTCAATAATTTTGTCCTATAAAACTAATGGTATTTTCAAGATCATCAAGTTTTCTTCTCAAAATATTTTTATTTTTGCATGGCTTTCTTAATCCAGAGCATCAATTTCTATGTCATCATCTATTAATATAAATAAAAGCTAACTGACTTTGTATGTAAGACAAACTTCATATAACTTAATGATTTGAGCAGACGAGTTGTACTCTGCTCAGTCCATTAGAACTAGAACTAGAAAATAAAGCAGGATTATTATTTTTTTAAGAGTCTCTCTGTCACCCAGGCTGGAGTGCAATGGTGCCATCTCGGCCCACTGCAACCTCCCCTTCCCAGGTTCAAGTGACTCTCCCACCTCAGCCTCCCAAGTAGCTGGGATTATAGGCGCCCACCATCATGCCTGGCTAATTTTTGTTTTTTTTTGTAGAGACAGGGTTTCACCATGTTGGCCAGGTTGATCTTGAACTCCTGAAATGAGGTGATCTGCCCGTCTTGGACTCCCAAAGTGCTGGGATTCCAGGCATGAACTGCTACACCTGGCTGAAAGCAGGGTCACTTTTATAGGACATTTATATAACTATAAAAGTGACCCTGCTTTCATCTCAAGTTCTAATCATTGTCCAAAAAGGACTATTACAATAGGGATTACCCAAAACATTTTGATATATGGCATACTAATCAATTCCTTATTAACTGAGACTTTATTCTTCCAGAAAGCATAGAGTTACACAGGAATTTCATATAGAGGAAGTGCTGAGTTTACAGCAGAAGGCATGATGGATATATTCACATATTCTGTGTTTCTCCTGGAGATTCTGTTTACACATTTTTCATCATATTCAAAGGAAATTTACCTTCTAAAATTCAGTTTTTAAGTCCAAGTTGCTCTGGAAGTAATCATACACACACATAAACATAATTTAACTACATTAGATAAGCATAGTGAAGAGCAGCAAATTTTCCTGATCATTATCATTCAGCATGTTTACAATTTTTCCTGCAAGGCTTTCACTGGTTAGCACTAACATTAATTTTAGAAATCCGCAGTCCATATTGCTCCAAATGCCCTTTCAGGGCATTTTTAAAATGAGAACCATTTAAAAAAAAATAAAGGGTCTCATCACATATATAAAAAGTTTTCCATTTGCATATATTATAACATTCCCCTTGGGTGATGATAATGCTAAATTTTATACTACTTTTCTCCCATGAGTTGTTTCATTTAAATTTCAAAAGTAACTGCTTACCAACATTAGTGACTCTTATTTTAAAACACGATAAACGATAAACATCAAATCTTAATTTAGAACATTAAGTTGTTGCTTAAAAGGGCCAAATCTCAGTTATCTCGTTTGCATAATGAGGGAGCTGGACTAAATAAATAGCACTCAAGGTCCCTTAGAGCTCTAAAATTTAAAGACAATATAAAAGGTAACCACCTGCACAAGTAAATTCTGGGATTTTAATAGTTACAAAATTATGACCCTATAAGGGGCACTACAGATTCTTATAATCCCTTCATTATATAGATTATGAAAAAGAGACACAGACCTTGGATAGGTTAAAAGGCTTACCCAAGTTCATAGACCTAGTTAATTTCAGTAAACGAATTAAAGTCCTGTAATATGTAAGGTGATTGCCTAAAATGAATTATCTCCAATGGTCTGTGGTAAAAAGGTTTTACTAACAGCGATTACAAAATGAATTAGTGCAATAAAAATTCTTACTCAACATTCAAATATTTTTAACACATAATTAAATAGATACTCCAAAATAGTATTTTAAATTACCAACTTTCTCAGAGCCTTTAAGGTCTATACAAATTGCAAGAGGAGAATTTTCTAAGAAAAAAATAAACTTTTAATGGCTGATTTGATATACAATGTCCAGAAAAAGATTTTTTAGATAACATGCAAACATTTCCAATATAAGATTGATTTAAAAAAAAGAAGTGCCAGTTGAAGACCACGTACCTAGTGGAACTGGGACAATTTCTAAGATTATTGATTAAGACAGACAAAAATTTGCTAAGCAAACATTGTCATCTCTATTCTAGTCTCCATTGAGCATCTTCAACATTCAATAAAATGCAAATTTAAAAATAGCAGAAATCATGGTAAGACAGATGGTCTATAGTTATTCATTTTTTAATGAATTCTTTGATATATTCACTAGTTGTTGAATGTTCTGTTGATGCAAGCAATTATGAAAGATGCAAGTTACTGTACAATTTTAAAAGTGTCATGGAAATTAAAAATATGTTGCTATTATACTCCTCATTCATTAAAATTCATAAATCATTTTAAAGTAAGAAGTTGATGTGTGGCTAACACTACTGGAATTCAAAGTCACCCAAATACTACATCTTGAATGACTGATTATACTGACTTTCAAAGAACTACAAAAAATAACAAATGGCAAATAGTCTGTCTTACAGGCAAAGAAAAGTGAGAAGCAAGAGTAAGATTTTTTAAAAAAAGCAGAAGAAAAAAGGTTGTCATAAAATGAATTGCCTCATGGCTCATGAATTATAGAAACACAAACATCAAATGAACTTTATTATATGGTGTAGGTAGCCTAATAAAAATTTAGAAGCAAGCGGTTTATTGTGAAGAGAAGGCCACCTATTCTCTGTCACTTTAGGTGATTATTCAAGCTTATTGACATTCCTGACCTCATGGCATTGGCTTTCAGTTGGTAGCTTATGCCAATCTCCCAGTGCTTGTCATTTTCAAACAGAAAAGATAAGATATTGCTTTACTTATAGTGGACTGCTTTTGAGCGATAAACTTCTATCTAATCCATATTAGATTTAAGATATTAAAGATACACTCATTTTAGAGACTGTCACCCAAATAAAATCCTGTAAATGTCTTCAGGTCTCCAACTTTAAAGATATACTTCTCATTCTGATTCATGACCTCTATGACTTTTTAAAGGTTATCTGTAGCATAAAGCCTTTGTTGGCAAGGTGAGGTGGCTCACGCCTGTAATTCCAGCACTTTGGGAGGCTGAGGCAGGCAGATCACCTGAGGTCAGGAGTTCGAGACCAGACTGACCAATATGGTGAAACCTCATCTCTACTAAAAATACAAAAATTTGCCAGGTGTGGTGGCGGGCGCCTGTAGTACCAGCTACTCAGGAGGCTGAGACAGGAGAATTGCTTGAACCCAGGAGGTGGAGGTTGCAGTGAGCTGAGATCATGCCACTGCATTCCAGCCTGGGGGACAGAGCAAGACGCTGTCTCAAAAATAATAATAATAAAAAAAAAGGTCTTTGTTGCCTTCATAAAGCCTACGTACTACAAATTAGCAGTCATTTTCCAATTGGTCTACATTATGATTGCATCTCTTATATAGGAAAGTTGAATATGATAGGATGGTATCATCAGATGTGTTTTACTCATTTTCTTATTATGATTGTATTTATAAACTTTCATAAGCTTCAATATGGAAAGATATACTTCTCAAAATCATGTCAGTTTAAATGGTAAAATTAATGTACATCACAGAGCATCTGTTACTAGATCACTGTTTATACCTGCCTAAGCACATTTATTATACAAACTACTACCACTATCAGGTATACCTTATTCTCTCTAAACAATGGCAGATGACAGAATTCTTATGTGAAACCATTCTTTATAATCTATTTATACATAGATACTTTTGTAACACTATTGACATAACACATCAGGGACTAAAATAAACTGGTAAACATGTAAAGTACCAATTATTATAATAATATTTCATTTGAAAAAGAATAAAAGTGACTTTGATATTATTGTTGCCTTAAAAATATTAATAGATGTGGGAGAGATCCAAGATGGCTGATTAGCAACAGCTCAGGAATGTAGCTCCCAGTGAAAGCGCAGAGAACGAGTGGACGCCGCACTTTCCGATGAATTTTTGTTGCCCACAGACCGGGAGATGCCCGGCAGAGGAGCCCCACGGGTCGCCAGCGTGACTCTTTTGGCCGGCGCAGCTGTTTTGCCG
>CAUYQU010095278.1:0-11230 GCA_963574635.1 Cheracebus regulus | reverse complement strand
AGGTGTGGGGGAGTGCAGGTATGGGGGAGGGCAGGTGAGGGGGAGGGCAGGTGTGGGGTAGGGCAGGTGTGGGGGAGGGCAGGTGTGGCTGGGGGCAGGTGAGGGTGAGGGCAGGTGTGGGGGAGGGCAGGTGTGGCTGGGGACAGATGAGGGTGAGGGCAGGTGTAGGGGAGGGCAGGTGTGGGGGAGGGCAGATGTGGCTGGGGACAGGTGAGGGTGAGGGCAGGTGTGGGGGAGTGCAGGTGAGGGTGAGGGCAGGTGTGGGGGAGGGCAGGTGTGGGGGAGGGCAGGTGTGGGGGAGGTCAGGTGTGGCTGGGGACAGGTGAGGGTGAGGGCAGCTGTGGGGGAGGGCAGGTGTGGGGGAGTGCAGGTGTGGGGGAGGGCAGGTGTGGGGGAGGGCAGGTGTGGCTGGGGATAGGTGAGGGGGAGGGCAGGTGTGAGGGAGGGCAGGTGCGGCTGCCGGCCCTGCAGGTGCTCCCTTGCCTCCTCTGGAGTCTCCTCTGCCCTTCGTGGCAGTGCCCATGGGTTGGTGGTTCTTCCTGGGGAGCTCTGCGCCCTCGGGTGTGGAAGCTCCCATCCTCCCTCCCTGCGTCCCGTCTGTTTCTTCGCTTGCCGGGTGGTGGCCCCCGATACGCCCCGCAGCGGCCTCCCCTCTCTTTCCTGGGAATTTCCTCGGCTTTCCTCCCAGTGCCTCCACAGGATGTTTCTCACTCCCACGGTTTTATTTTTGATTTCAGTGACCTCCCTCTTTCTCTGCCTTCTCCTTTCTGCTCACGTCTTGGTTTTGATTTGTGGTTCTGACATCATCGGAACCCTCATCCTCTTCATAAGGGTCTGGCTTCTGTGGGTTTTGCTTGCTTGGGGAGGGACTTTCTTTTGCCCCACAAGTTCCTCTGTCTTCCATGCACTGTGTTCCTGTGTTCGGCCCTCAGAGGCTGGATGCGGCTGAAGCCGGCTTCTGAGGTCCCTCAGGCCTCCTAAGGGCGTGGGGCCCCTGTCTTGACTGACACTGCCTCCCCATCACCGGGCTCTCAGGGGGTGGGGGAAGACTTGGATGTGTGTGGTCAGCCCACCTCCCGCCAGTATCACTGATCTGTTAACATCATCGATTAAATTGCAGATTGAACTAAAATGTCATCCAGCCTCACCCTCTTCACCAGCCATTTACCTGGAGGGGCCCCCCCACTCCTGTCACTTTGTGAAGTCACCGTGGGACGTCCCAAGTCTTTTCTGCAGACAGCAGCACCGTTACCTTTATTTCCATTTCCTTTTCCTTGAATCGGGGTCTCGCTCCGCGGCCCAGGCTGAGTGCAGTGACGCGATCTCAGCTCACGCAGCCTGGACCTCCCAGGCTCAAGTGATGCTCCTGCCTCAGCCTCCTGAGTATAATTTTTTTATGTATTGTAGAGATGGGGTCTTGCTATGATGCGGAGGCTGGTCTCGAACTCCTGGACTCAAGCGTCCACCCGCCTTGGCCTCCCAAAGTGCTGGGATTACAGGTGTGAGCCACCACACCTGGCCTCCATTTCCATTTCCTTTCTTCTTATTTCTTCCCAAATGCTTAGTGGAATTTAAAGTAGGTTTTATCTTCTCCCTAAGACATAGCGCTCACTTGCCCCGGCTGAACACAGTGATTTTAAATTCCCTGGGGAAAGTGGAGGGAGCTGGGCTTCTGTCCACAGGGGCTGGACCCCCGGATTGTGGCCAGGGCTCTGCGCCTCCGCCTGCGTCCTCACTGTCTTGAGAACCTCCAGGTGCCGGGGGGCAGGGCGGCGGGACACAGCCCAAATTTGGCAGCTGCCCACCCCCTACTCAGCCTGGTGCCTCAGGGCCCTCCCTGAGGGACACAGGCCACGGGGCATCCAGTCCACCCGGAGCCTTGGGACTGAGTGCCTGCTGCCCACGCGTGGTCTCTGCCGGATCTTTGTTCTTTGTCATGAAGGAACAACCCTCCCCTCCACGGCTCTGCCTGTGTGCCCAGGGGCGCGGCCGGGCACCAGCTCAGTCTCGTGTGCAGGGAAACAGCTGGTCTTCCAAAACCCCCAAGCCCTCCGGCCAGCACCCCAGGCCTCCAGGTAAATCCCAAGCCCCCAGCCAGCACCCCAGGCCTCCACGGTTGGGTCAAGCCTTTCTCCTCATCCAGTCTCATGGCACCAGCCTCCCCTGCCAGTCCAGTGCACTCCCACCGGGGCCACCCACAGGCACCCACGCTTCCTTCCTCTGTGCCCTCCTGAGCCAGACACGCCCATCTCCAGGCCTTGGCCCCTGGACCAGCCACCCTGCCTCTGGAGCAGTGAGAGCTCAGGCGACGTTCCGTGTTGGGGCAGCTGAGGTTTCACTTCGCTCCCTGCTCGGTGCACAGGGAAGACAAAGGCTCTTGGGGACAAGGCCCACGTCACATTCCAGCCTCACAGCTGATCCCTAGTAAGAGCTCAATCACTTATAAAGGTTAAAAATGCTGCTGCTTGAAAAATAATCCGATTTAGCTGTTTAAATTTAGGGCACCTGCAAAAGTTCCGTCCAAGAGTGTTCTGTGGCTCGAGGGCGGCCACGCTCCCCTTGGTGCAGAATCCACGGCAGCTTGACGCTTGCCTCCACCCAGGTGCCGGCTGCAGAGACGGGGTTCCTGCCTGCTGGCCTCGCCGTACCCACAGACAGCAAGGTGGCCCCCGTGGCCAGAGCGGCATGGCAGGGCGGCTGAGCGTCTGTGCCTTACGCTGCTTCTCCTCCAGCTTCTGGGCACCCCTCCTCATCCAGGAGCCCATTTGGAGGAGTGGCTTGGGCCCTGATTTCGGGGAGGGTCTTCCCCCAGCTGTGGCTGTCGGGCTGGACTCAGGAGCAGCAGGGCTGCGTCTTGGGTGTGGGTGGCGGGGGCATCACGCTCCCCGTCAGCCACCTGGCCCAGAGGCAGAAGTGTCAGCCTGGGCCTGCCCAGGCGGCCTGGAGTGTCACATGAACGAATCCTGTGCCGCAGGTCGTCCTGGGGATGGAGCCCGTCCCCGGCAACCCCTTTTCCATCGCTGCCTGGCATTCCCCACGCGGATATGGCCAAAGCATTCATTCTAACACTGAGCATTCAGGGCACTTCCAAATGTTGGCTTTTAGGAAAAATACAGAAGAGAACATTCGCTTCCTTTCTTTAGTAGATGTAGAGACAGTTTTCTTGGGTGGTTTCCCAGGCCTGGAATTCGGGTCATGGGATATACATAGTTTAGCGCCGGCAGACACCACCCAACGCTGTTTTCCAGAGTGAGTGTCCCAGCGCACACCGCGGAAATAGCCGGCTCGGGGCCTGCGCCCGCGTGGAGGTGGCGGCGCGCCTTCCGTTTTAGCTGCCTGGGGGAGGTGCTGGCGGCACCATTGTGCTCTCGTTCTGCGTCTGGTCTCCGCAGTGACTCACCGTGTTAAGTAACGCTCCCGGGAAGAGCCCGTGGACTCAGCTCCCGTTTCCCGGGATCATTCCCGCCTTTCTCTGGAGTTAGAGTTCTCCACCCTTTCTGGACCTGGACACTTGTCACAACACGCCCTGCAAATAACCTTTCCCAAACCCACAGCTTACTTTCTAACTAAGTCTTCATGGCCTTTTAATGATCAAAAATTCTTAAGTTTGATGAGGTCCAATATTCCTGGTGTTTTTCTGCTGCAAACAGTTCTTTTTATGCCTTGTTTTTTAAAATTGTTGTCTCTGCAAGGCCTCGAAGATGAGTCGTGTCTCGGTTTTCCCCAGAAGCTTCTTTCTTTTCCTTCCCGTCAGGTCTGCAAGCATCTCAGGCCAGTGCCAGGGTGCTGTGGAGGGTCTCAGCCCATTTTCCTCGGGGCTCGGAGCTCCAGGGCTCAGGCTGCAGGCCCCGCTCTCCCCAGTCCCACTGTGTGTCCCGGCCAGTTCCCACCACTTTCCCGGCCCTGCGGTCCGCAGCACGGTTACTTACGGGCTGGACGAAGTCTCGCCGTTTCCAGGTAGAAGGCGCCTCTCATCCTGTTTCTAAGGCCGCCTTGGAAGCACGCGGGGTCCCACCTCTGTCCTGGGGTGCTCACCACGTCTGGGGCCTGGGGAAGGACGGGGCTTGGGCAGAGGAGCTCTGTGGGCATGAGCCACAGGCCTGCCTGGAAGCCCCTCACCCAGACGTGCAGCCACGGGGCCAGCGCCTGCAGAAAGCCACGGTCTGCCACGGTCTGGAGGCCGAAGGTGCAGAGGAATCGCATCCTCTGGCTGCACGGGGTTCTTTACGGGAAGGATCTTCTTTGCAGATTTCATCTCATTAAACTTACAGGGCAGTTTACATGTCTGTTCCTTCTCGGGCCAGTAAGTCATGGCTTTCAAGGACCGTCTATGCCGTCACGATTTCCCAAGATATCCGTCGGAATTTCCCAAAATATACGTGGGAATTTCCCAAGACATCTGCACAAAACAGTTCCTTACCCAGCCTCCTCGCGTTGTCGTTCAGTGTCAGCTGCATCTGGGGTTCTGTGGCCCTTTCGTTTCTGCGACGGCAGGTTCACTTCCTCTGGTTTTAAGATCTATAGCCGGTGTTTTCATGCTCTCCGTGGCCTTGCAGGGACTCGTGCGTTCTGAAAGCATTTCCAGCGAAACCGGGCTTGGCTTCAGTCACGTTCTGCCTCACGTTTCCCGTCCTGCTCCTTTCTGCTCCCCGTTCACCAAATCCTGGAGGCAGGAGCTCGGAGCCCTGGTGCTGCACCTGCGTTCTCTTCCAGTGTGTGCCTGGAGGGTGGGCGTTTCTATTCAGGCACCGCTTTAACTAGGGGTCTTGAACTTCTATAGCTGTTACGTTCGCTATTAATTCAAAATGTTTTCTAGCTTTCATTTCAATTTCTTTTACCCATTTCAGAGTGTATTGCTTGATTTCTAAATATTTGGGGATCGTCTAGTCACCTTTCTCATTGGCTTCATCGTAGTTCTGCCGAGTCAGAAGCCGTGCCCAGTGATTTCCGGCGCTGTGGACCGGCTCATGCTATCTCGGGCTCCAGCTGGGCGAACACACACACGCTCTCGAGAAGACCATGTTCTGCTGTGTGCAAGGTTCAGCGTACGTCAAGTGGGTCCAGACGGTCGGTCAAGCTGTTCGCTGTCTAGGTTCTCAGTGATTTTCTTTCTGTTGTTACATCCTGTACCCAGCTCCACTTTCCTTTTCACTCCATCTCCTGCCAATCTGAACCCCAACTCCCAGGCCTCAGTGCCCCTCCCCCAGGCTGGCTGCTCCTCTGAACCCCAACTCCCAGGCCTGAGGGACCCTCCCCTGGGCTGGCTGCTCCTCTGTTCTTCCCCCTCCCAGCTGCAGCTCTGCCTGTTTTCCCTGTCCACAGGAAGAGGGTCCTTGTAAAAGGATGGGTGGGTAGGTGGGTAGATGGGAAATGGAGACAGATGAGAGGGTGGAGGATGGATAGATGGGTGGGTGTGTGGAGGATGCATAGATGGATAGACGGGTGGGTGTGTGGAGGATGGATGGGTGGATGGGTAGATGGATGAACGGTGAATGGATGAAGGGATGGTGGATTGGGGACAGAGGGTGGATGGGTAGATGGGTAGGTGGAGGAAGGATGGATGGATGGATGGCAGATGGGGAGGGTGTATGGGTAGATGGGTAGAGGAGTAGGTGGAGGATTTATGAATGAGTGGATGGGTGGGTGGGTAGATGATGGATGGATGGATGGGGGAGAGTGGATGGGTGGATGAGTAGAGGATTAGGTGGAGGATGGATGGATGAGTGGGTGGATGGTGGGTGGATGGTGGGTGGATGGATGGATGAGTGAGTGGACGGTGGGTGTGTAGGTGGGTGGGTGGATGGTAGATGGATGGATTGTGGACGGATGGACAGGTGGTGCATGGTGGATAGGGAAAGGTAGATGGATGGGTGGTGGATGGTGGGTGGGTAGGTGGGTGGATGGATGGATGAGTGAGTGGATGGTGGGTGTGTAGGTGGGTGGGTGGATGGTAGATGGATGGATTGTGGACGGATGGACGGGTGGTGCATGGTGGGTAGGGAAAGGTAGATGGGTGGGTGGTGAATGGTGAGTGGGTAGGTGGGTCGATGGATAGATGGATGGGTGGTGGATGGTGGGTGGGTGGATGGTGGATGGATGGAGGGGTGGTGCATGGTGGGTGGATGTTGGGTGGGTGGATGGTGGATGGGTGGTGCATGGTGGGTAGGGAAAGGTAGATGGGTGGGTGGGTGGATGGTGGATGGATGGGTGGTGTATGGTGGGTGGGTGGGTGGATGGATAGATGGATGGGTGGTGGATGGTGGGTTGGTAGGTGGGTGGGTGGATGGTGGACGGATGGACGGGTGGTGCATGGTGGGTGGGGAGAGGTAGATTGGTGGGTGGGTGGGTGCAGGGATAGGTAGGTGGACAAGAGAAGGAAAGACAAACAAGCAGGTGGCTGGACACTGGACAGGGCAACAGAGGGAAAGGAATACAGGATGATTTCACCTTTCGAAAGAAGAGGAAGGCTGACTCCAAGGAACAGCAGTCCAGCCTCAAGCATTTATTATCCCCCTGGAATTCACTATGTCTTGAATACTGACACACCGGGCGGACGTTTCTTATCCACATCATAAAGGAATCCCTCTATAGAAATTCACAAACTGGGTGAGATATCAGGAACAAAATTATGTTTCAAGTCCCACAAAGAAACACGAACTGATGAGTAACAAGGACTCGGAGGAGCCGAAGGATGCTCCGTTCCGTCCTCCTGGAGCAGAGCACCGGCCTGACGCGCGCGGGGCCTTCGGGCAGCAGCTGGGCTCAGAGGGCTGCGCCGTGCGGGCGGACGCCGGGTTCAGGCGCCAGGGCAGTGGCTTCACAGAAACCCGAGAAAGGGAGGAGAAAACGGAGAACAAATGCTTCTCGGTAACTTTCTCTTAGATGAGGTTAAATATCATAAATACGCAAATTAGTTTAACAAAACACACTTGTTTGGGGCCTCCTCGACCACTTTGTGAAGATTATTCTGGTTTTGTGTAAAGAAATGAAAGGTTTAGCGCTGCTTCTAAAAATGGCCATTGCTGAATAAAGATGCAGAAGGCGGTGGCAGAACAGTTTGTCAATGCCCGTGATTCCCACGGCCCGCCAGAGCCGGCCAGCCTGCGTGCGCGTGAAAGGCGGACACACACACACAGGCAGACGCGTGGACACGCCGCGGGAGTCCCTCCCCACACATCAGGGAACCCCAGCCGGGGCCGGCCGGCGGTGCCGACGGGGCCTCTCCTCCCCCCAGCTCAGGATGTGGCGCACTGGGGCCACCTGGGAGACACTGGACGTTCCTTGAGGGACCGTGACGAGCAGAGCCCTGAGCCCCCGTGTCCGAGCCCAGCCACCTGCCTGCCCGCCGCCACCCCCCGCACTGCCTGGAGAGCCCATCCACGGGCCCCTGCTCCACCCTCGGCCGTCCCCACTCACCCCGTGCTGGCCGTGACCGTGGCCAGGCTCGCTCAGGGATAGAGGGTTGGGTGGAAGGAGGCAGCACGTAACTGTGGTGGCCGCGTCTGGGGTCACCCTGGTCTCCTGCGCAGCCCGGCAGGTGGACACTGGACCTTCTGGGCCTAAACGAAATGGCTCCACTTAACCCCACGACGCCAGCTGCACCTCGCACCTCGGCCGGCAGCATGGGTTCAGCTCTGCCAGGGACGGGCTGTGCATCTCCTTGGCCCATTGGCTGGAAGCGGGGAGAGGCTCTGGAATGTTCTGCAGCAAGGGGTGGGGCACCTGTACCTGAGCGAGCACCCAGTCCAAGCATCCATAGTCACACAGACCAGGGGCTCCGCCCTCCCCGGCCACAGCGTGGCGGGAGCCCTGAGGACACAGCTCAGCTGAGCTGGCGCTCGGGGTGCACAGGGGTCCCTTGCCTCTGGGTTGTGCCACCGGGGGCCTGTCCCACATCACCCGCAGGCTGCCAGCAAGTGCTGACCCTTTACAGACCACGCTGGTTCCAGGTCCCTGTGCCAAGGGGTGGCCCTGCCTTCTGCCCAGCGCTCACAGAAGCCTTCCCCGGGTGTGTGGGGACCGGATTCCAGCCAGCGGTCCCGTCTGCACAGCTAAGCCTGGGCCCAGAGTCCTGAATCTGCCATTTCCCTGCATTCCCTGCAGCCCCTGGGGTTGTCATCACTTTACTTTTAATTAACTCAGCGATTATAGCCTCCTGTCACTCGTGTAGAAGCAGATTTGGGCTCTGTGGGGACAGGAGAGAGCTCCTCTCTGTGGGAGTCGCCTCTCACACAGCACCTGCGGCCGGCGTGGCTGAGTTTTAATTATTGCAAAACCCTTTGGTGGCTTTTCATCTGTTTCAGACCAAAACCAACAAACACATTCGTTTATGTCTAAACGAGGTCTCCGCAAGGGCTCAGCGCTGTCACGGCACACAAAGACCTTTGGAGGAACCCGACTGTGCCGGCCTGACCCCCGCAGGATTGAACCCGGGCCTGGGTCCAGCTCCTGCCGGCTGCCGGAGGAGCCTCAGACCCTGGGACCCACAGCTGGGAAGCTGGCAGGGAGGCCGGGGGCTGTCGGCAGGTCTGCAGCAGGCCTCGGGTGTTCACACCAAGCCCATCCAGCATGTGGCCTCCACGGACGCTTCATAAACCAGGAGCGAAGGATGGGGTGGGAAGGCGGCCGTCGTCTTTCTGGAAGCACCGGGAGACATACGTGGCGTTCTGTGGTGTTTACAGAGGGCGTCCACGTTTTCCTGCAGCCGTGTGAGGAGTCTCACCCCCCTCTGCCCAGGGCAGCGTGGGAGGGCAGGAGGCTGTCGGGTGCAGAGTCGGGGGCCCAGGTGAAGCCACGGCCTGGGACTTTGGCCTCCCTGTGCCCAGGAGGCCTTCCCGGCAGCCCCAGGCCCCTCTCCTCCAGCAGCTCGCCCTGCACCGGGGAATCTTTGAGGTCACAGCTTTTTTTCTTCTAGAGACAGGATCTCTCTCTCTCACCCAGGCTGGAAGGCAGTGAGGCAATCACAGCTCACTGCAGCCTCCACCTCCTGGGCTCCAGCCATCCGCCTGCCGCAGCCTCCAGAGTAGCTGATGATAGAGGTTGGCACGACCATGCCTGGCAAACCTTTCCATCTTTATTATGTAAACATGGGGTCTCGCTGTGCTGCCCAGGCTGGTCTAGAACTCCTGGACTCAAGTGATCCTCCCACCTCTGCCTCCCACAGCTCCGGGATCACAGGTGTGCACCCCTGCGCCCCACCAGGAGCTCTGCTGACTGCACCTCTCTCTGTGTGTCTGCCCGCTGGCCTTTGAAGCTTGGGAAGCTGGTCCTGAGGCCTCGGCACTCACAGACTCCCCGGCGTTCCTCGTTGCTCTGCCTGGCTCTTCCTCCTCTCCGCTTGGGTTTCTATTCATCTTTCAAGCCGCCTCCTCCAGGAAGCCCTGCCTGCTTGCTCCTCCTTTCCTTTGCCTCTGGCGAGCACCTTTCCCTGGTGACTTGAGCTACAGCGATTTCTGCACCTGTCTGTCCTCAGGGGCTGCCCTTTGGTTCATATCCTCCGTGGGACTTTACCCATCTGCACAGACTGGTGTCCTGTTCGGGGACCCTAGGAGCAATTTCAGAGATCAGTTTCTCCATTTGCCCTGCAATCTTGGGTCTGAGTGCAGACACCCCCGCCTCGGGGTGAGCAGTGGACCCAGGAAGGGGGACCTGCCCAGGAGGGGCGAGGACATGAGGTGAACTCCAGAAGTGCTTGTGTGGTGGCATCCATCCCCGCTAGGCACAGACGGCACACGATGTGCACTGCTGAGGGGCCGGACAAACAGCCGGGGGACAGTCAGCCGCGGACAGTCAGACAGGGTCCAAACAGCCAGAGGCCGGACGGGGGCACAGACAGCCACGGACCAGACAGCTGGAGGTGCACCCAGATCCGACAGACAGACAAGTTGAGGTTAACTCAACCAAGACGCCCCCAGCCAGGGAGGAGAGACTGCGGGAGCTGGGGGGTTCCAGCACAGAGCCGAGCTGCGTCCCTCCCTCTGTCCCTCCCTCCCTCCTCCCTCTCTCCCTCCCTCCCTCCCTCTTTCCCTCCCTCTCTTTCTTACACCCTCAGGTCTCCCCACTGGTCTGCCACTCCCCTGGGATCAGACTCAGTCCCCTGTGCCCGCCCCCAACACACACCCTGAGCACTCAGTAGACATCATGAACCAGTGACTAAAATGAGCCAACCGACGCTCACCCCAGCAGCAGGCACAGCTGGTTCCTCAGCTTGCTAAGGAACTGCTACTGCCCAGGGTCACTTGCTGGCCCTGGCTGAGAGTGTCTGGCCAGACACTCCTTCCCCACGATGTGGCCTCCCAGCTGGGGGTCTCAGGGGCTCTGGACGAATGGCCAAGGGAGGGCAGCCCTGGGGGTCTTGGGAAGCCATGGGGTGGGGTGCGGGACCCTGGAGTGGGAGGGGCTCTACCACTGGTCTCTGGGCCGCAGACGCCCCTGCCAGACACCACATGCCTCTGGTCACCTCAGGGTGGGACGTGGGCTGAGGGTGAGCTCTCCTGGGCGAGGGTCCTGGGAAGTGGCTGCTCCATAGACGGGCTCCTCCTGGGCTCCTACCTCACCCAAGTGGGTGCTTGCTGCTGCCAGCGGCATCCAGGCAGAGACTCCATCCAGCCAGGGACGCAGGTGAGGCTGGTGGCACTGAGGCCTGCAGATGAGCCGTGGGGAGACCGTGGCCCTTGCAGCACCGTGGGCCTGAGCACGTCCTCCCCGCCACAGCCTGGAAGGGGGATGCCGAGATTCCTGCTGAGGAAGGGGCGGAAGCCTGCACCTCAGAGGGCCACCCACAGCGGGGACACCTGCCTGGGGAAGGGCCCGCGGGTCCTGGTGACCAAGGACAAGGGGAGCCTCCTCACTGGAGGAAGAGTGGGCTCAGGGTGGAGCCTGGCCAGAGAAGCGGCCTCATCCCTGGGACGAAGGAAGGGCCCCACCAAGGAGCCCGAAGCTGTGACTGGAGGCCCTGGAGCTGCCAGGTGGTGGCAGACAGACCTGCACTCACCACAGGAAGTCCAGCGCTGGGGGGAAGGCAGAGGCCACGGACCTGCACTCACCACAGGAAGTCCAGCGCTGGGGGGAAGGCAGAGGCCACGGACCTGCACTCACTACAGGAAGTCCAGCGCTGGGGGGATGGCAGAGGCCACGGACCTGCACTCACCACAGGAAGTCCAGCGCTGGGGGGACAGGCAGAGGACACGGACCTGCACTCACCACAGGAAGTCCAGCGCTGGGGGGATGG
>CAUYQU010095276.1:0-18677 GCA_963574635.1 Cheracebus regulus | reverse complement strand
TGTTCATTGCAGCACAGTTTACAATAGCAAAGACCTGGAACCAACCCAAATGCCCATCAATGATAGACTGGACAGGGAAAATGTGGCATATATACACCATGGAATATTATGCAGCCATCAAAAATGATGAGTTTGTGTCCTTTGTAGGGACATGGATGAATCTGGAAACCATCATTCTCAGCAAACTGACAGAAGAACAGAAAATCAAACACCGCATGTTCTCACTCATAGGCGGGTGTTGAACAATGAGAACACATGGACACAGGGAGGGGATCACTACACACTGGGGTCTGTTGGGGAGAAATAGGGGAGGGACAGTGGGGTGTGGGGAGTTGGGGAGAGATAGATTGGGGAGAAATGCCAGGTATAGGTGGAGGGGAGGAAGGCAACAAATCACACTGCCACGTGTGTACCTATGCAACAATATTGCATGTTCTTCACATGTACCCCAAAACCTAAAATGCAATAAATTAATTAATTAAAAAAAATTACTATATAAGTAATATATATAAAAAGGACAAGAAATACATAATATATATTTTCCTATTATATATATGCCATATATATATATATAGTGTGTGTGTGTGTGTGTGTGTGTGTGTGTGTGTGTGTGTGTATTTCTTCTTTTATTTCCTTCTGAAAAAGTCCAGACTGCCTCTTTTGGTGGTGTAGCCAAATCAAAGGCAAGAGATTATAGCATATTAAACAGTCCTAAAATGTGTTTCTATTTTGCATCATCTTTGGACCTACTTAAGTTTCTGTGGTACAGTGCGTTTTCCTCTTCCTTGCAGTGTTGGTGAGGAGATTCCATTTCTAGCCTGTCTTCTTTTGTATTGAGCTTTCTATTGTGGGAACGTTTCATTCTCTTCCTCAGCATGACTCACATAAAGAGCTTTTCCCTACCTAATATGTTAACTGAAGGTGGAAGTTGGACTTGATAAATTATGAAAGGATAACATTAAGCATTGGATTTCTGAACTTGGTTTTACTGATAAATGGGATTTTCAAATTTTAATGGAATGTTTTCTATCTTAAGCTCCGCAGATTTTTACTATTTAGCTTTTGAGATTGGATGAAGATATGTGAATTTTTATTTGCCAATGAAAGATTAATTTTGTTGCTAAGAGGTTGATTTCATTCTGCCTTCTGAACATATTTTACTTCTCAGCTCCTGTAGGAAGTTGAAAACTGGATAGCATTCCCTCTCATGGTGAGTTGGCAAGGATCCCTTCACTTGATATGGAGATACTCTAGCAGTGAAAGCACAGTATTTTAATTCATAACCCCTAAGCTGAAATTTTCTGCTTACTCCTCAGAGTAACCTTTTCATTGCTCATATAAATAGGGGCAAGCTGGTCATTAAAAATGCATTAATTATACTTTTAATTAGTTGATTCAATCACATATAAAGCTATTCCAGGCTCCCTTTTGGGGTGACTATATAACCTACTCTTCTTATCTTCTCTTGGAATTGCTCCTTGCAGTTTCATTTATATCATGAAAAATGGAGTCAACCTGACCATGACTTACTGATTAAGTTGGATTTCTGTTGGACTTCAAAATAACATTGAATAACTTGCTCATGTATTTTTTTAGGAAGTGCAAAATTTCGCTGTTTTAAACATTTAGGTCTTTGCTCTTGTGCATTTTTTGAATTCATTTCAAATGTACAATTCAATGATTAGATCATGTTAAATTAATAAAAATTAGGTAAAGATAATTTACATTTAGATAGCTTCTAAATAAGATGATTTTACACAAGTGCAAATGACATGATTAAAGGCTAAAACACATTTTATGATTGGAGACTATGTATAATCAACTCAGCAGTGTGCAGTGGATTTTTTCACCTTTTTCAGAAAGTCAACAGTTCTCCTTGGACAACAGTAAAGAAGAGGAGATTTGCATAGTGGTCAAATCTGCAGGCTGTGAAGCCAGACTGAATTCTATTACTAGTTCTGTCACACACTATCTGTGTGCTCTTGGACAAGTTGTTGACATATTCCATAGTTCACTTTCTCTACAATGTCTATAGTAGCAGTGTTTTACTTCTGAAGATTCTTATAAAATTTAACTTTCAAACAAACATTCAAAGTGCTTAAAATAGTACAATACTAGACACATAGGAAGCATTTAAGCAGTTATTACTATTATTATTAATGTAGAAAAAAATAGGCTAGATTTTCCCAATTACTTTTCTTACTATAAATGTTTAGAATTTGGCTAAAATATATAAACATTGTCTCATATAGGCTATGGAGTTTACAGCTGTATTCTAACATAGAGTCACGAGGGAACATGTGTTTTATTCAGAACTGTCTCATGATAACAATATGGATTTCATTTCCATCAGACTAATTTCATCATTTTTATAAATGTGCCAGGCCTACATAGAACTCACAAATTGTATTGTCATAAACCATAAAAAGGCTCCTGATCTATGTGCCAAGACCTTCATGCAGGAAAGGGCAAAGCAACACTTTAAAAGAATTTAGCACCATTACAGAGCTACTTAGAAGTACAGCAAGTAATATTTGGCTGCAAACCATCAACTCTGTTAGGAAGCTTGGAAGCAGAATATCACTGTGTCCCACAAAGTGTTATAGCACATATGGTTACTGTTCTTTATGAAGGCTCCTGAGAGGTGATCTGTGTTTGGGTCAAGATAAGTTTGGCTCTGCCTTCTGTACTCTGCTCTGGCAAAACAGCCCCTATTATTGTAAAATAATTTTGTTCTGGGAAAAATATATCCCAATACAGCTGTAGTAGAGAGACATAAAAGGCATTTTTTAAAATCAATTTATGTTTTTATTGATTTTATTTCAACCCTCATTGCATTTCATAGATATACATACAATATATTTTCACCTCTAGCAGCCTTAGGATGGGATAGTTTATTTTTTAGAAATGAGTTCATGATTATCTTTATTTTTTCCTTTTATATCTAGGAGATAGACATGCACTTTTTGAGCTTTGGGCTGGAAGAGGAGTTTCCAAGTTGTTTGTCCTTAAGGATAACCTGGAGGGTGAAGTAGGATTGCCAGGTGATACAGAGTGATGATAAAGTACCAGGGTAGTCCACAAACTAAAATCAATACAGAATCTAAGTCTTTCCTGAGAAAGTGCGGCTCTCCCTCTGAGTGGTGCCCTGAGAGATTCTGCAACTCTTTTCTTTCACAAACTTTTATTAAAACACAATTATGTTAACTGGTGTGAGAGATTCATGGGTGAATAATGTATTCTGTCTCTTTCAGAGCATTCATGATTTAAGAAAAGATCTAGAATCACAAACCTAAATAATAGTATGATGCAGAACATGTGATTTGAATGCAAGACAAGGAGAGATGAATTCTGCCTGGAACTGAAATTGCTGCTGAAGAAAGGTTTTCAGAGGAGCTACTGAGCTAGGTGTTGAACGTAAGTAATTGTTTTCTAGACACAAGAATAAAACCGTTTTCCAGGACAACTAAAGCAGAGGAAGAAACATACAACTGTGTGGAGTCAAGAGGAAACATGGGATGCTTGTGAAAACAGTGAGAAGTGAAATATTCAAAGTGGTCAGAAACTAGAAATAGTAGAAGAAAATCAGCTCAGAGAGGTGGCATGGGTTCTGGTCATGAAGAGCTGTGGAACACATCCTGTAGGCAAAAAGAGTGAATAATGTTTTGATTTAGAAAGATTACTATGGTAATTTTGTCTGAAGGATAGATTGAAGGGGAAAAAAATCACAACAACGATAGATCAGAGAGAAAAAAAAATCACAACTGGGTGTTCAAACAACAGGTGATTGCAACATTCCATGTGATTGATGACAAAGATCCTGGCATACAGAATTACACAATACAGGGCAGAGAGGAAATAAATTCAGAAATATTTTAGGAAGTGGAGAAGACAAATACGCATCACTGATTGGATAACAGCTGGAAATAAAAGTGGAGAATTAAACTTTCAAGTTTCAAGCTAGGTGAATGACAAGAAATGAGAATATAGATGGATGAAGAGGTAACACTAATAGATGAAAATTTCAATATTGGACTGCTAATTTTTGAGAAGCTGTCAATTCAGGAAGACAGGACATACGGAAATAAGAATTTGGTGCTCAACAGTGACATCTGACATGGATATGCCAACACAAAGAGGGTTAATAGGCAGAATATATGACATCAACCAATGAGGTACTTAGATCAAGAACAAAATAATGACTGTGCTCAGAATGAACTAATCTAATCATATGATTAGAAAGAAATACAGAGAATAGTTTTCTTAATTGAGGTGCTTTTATATGCAATGAACAAAAATCTTGGTTTAACCTGGCTTAATCAGGAGAGGAATTATCTATAATGGGAGAAAGCCCATACCTAATTGCCCCAATTGTTGTCACAATGATTTTTCAACTTTAAACTCTTTCCCAGCCTGGCTTCCCTTATCAGTATAAAATGGCTGCTAGAAGCAACTGGGATTGTATGCATGAGAAGAGAGAGACACAGAAACATTACCATAACCGTGAAAATAAAAGTTTCCCTTTGGAAGAATAGGACCAATTAAAGCATCCAATCATCCTTGGTCAAATAACGATCACTAGCAAAGGACATTTCAGTTCATTGACAGGTGGTATAGGATTAATAATTGACTGCGAATAGTTAGGACCTACTGAAAATAACATACAGTTGAGCTGAAAATGATGTGAACTTTTCTTGAGTCACATAGGATGAAATGGGAGGGGTAGATTCCTGGATGAAACATTGATTGTATTAGAAAGGAGTAATAAAGGCAATGGCTTTTAGATAAGCAATCAACAGTCTCTATCATACTGCTAATCTAAAGGATAGATAGTACACTTTATGCTTACCAACAGTTACTAAAATGCAGTCATGTTGGTGTGGACTCTATATATAACATTAGGACTTTTTTAAGGGTTTAAAAATATTTTTAGGGCAGAAAGGAAATAGAACTGTATATGGGACAATAACATCATGACACCACATTAGTTTTCTGAGAGCCAGACCTCAAGCAGTATGTGTAGATAATATCTTACATTTGTTAAGTGCTGTCTCAGTCCTAAGTATTGTGCAAAGTTCTTTACTTGGGTTATCACAATTAATCCTTTTAACACTATGATGCAACAGATACTCAACTTTGCATAGGGCCATATCACGAGCATATGATAGAATCGAGATTTGAACTCAATCTAGTTCAAAGAATTAGGGTCTATTCTTATCTCTAACACTCCTCTCATCATGTACCACCACCATCCACCACGTAAAAATGAAACAAGGGTTCAAAAACTTTGTTTTATTGGGTACCCCAACAAATAGGTTAAAGTTTAAGAAGGTTTGGGCAGAACTCCAGATGACAAAAGGAGCAGCAGCCAACATGGCTGAGGTTAAGAGGATACTGTGTGACCCTCAGAGAGATTTCCAGGGTTTAGCCCCATATTTGAGGCAAGTAGTTGCTAAGACTAATGTCAAGTCTGCTTGCTGAGGGATGGAGGTTCTAGTCTGAACTTGGATTGGTTCAAGGACTTGGAGATAACTTTTGTATAAAGAACACAAATATGTATGATGGTGAAGATCTAGGGAAGGTGAGTTTTGATCATGAACTTAGTTACCAGTTGCTAAGCCTCTCCAACACTAATTGCCAGCCACCAGCCTCCATCCTCCCCTATAGAGGAGTTTACTGATAACCTCACCAACAGGTTCAAAACCATGCCAGTTCTTAAATCTTTTAACACTCTAACTTTTTCTCAGCTTCTTAACTCCCTTACTTCAAATAAGATGAGCCCTTTTGGATCCCATAGTAAGAAATGTTTTGGGGTATATTTCTGACATGTAAATTAATATACTAATGCTATCCACTGAGTCCACCATTGTTACCTGAGTTGCAAATGCAGGCTAGGAATATGAAGGAAGGGCCACGATAGGCTCATCTGGCATCCTGGCTTCTCCTGCATGTCCCCAGTCTGAATTTTTCCATATTCTCTAGTCCATGGTTCAGATCTTATTTTGAGATTCTGTTTAAAAAACTTGCAGTATTCCTCAAACTCCTTTAAGAACTAGACTTCTGGCCCTCACTAATTATTCTCCTTAGGAACTTGAATCCTGATTCCTACCACAGTCATGTGTTGCTTAGCAACAGAGATATGTTCTGAGAAACATGTCTTTAGGTGATTTTGTTGTTGTGTGAACATCATAAAGGGTACTTACACAAACCTAGATGGTGGAGCCTACTAGGTACCTAGGCTATATGGTAAAGTCTCTTGCTCCTAAACTATAGATCTGTACAGCATGTTACTGTACTATGTAGGTAATTGCAACATAATGATAAGTATTTGTGTATCTAAACAAAGAAAGTGTACAGTAAAAAATACAATATTATAATCTTATAGTACCACTGCATATGTGACCCATCATTGATAGAAAGGTAGTTATGGGTGCATAAGTATGTTTCAATTTGTCCTAGGTCTAAATAGTGAATGGAGGCTATCAAACAGCTCACCTGCTGTGCTGAATATTCATGACCCCTCAAGCCCCTTCTAAATATCCATCTTAGCTCAGTGGTCAATTCTAAGGCTAAGCCTCGGCTCTTCTCTGTACATGAGATATCTGACAATAAACAAACTGCTCTGCATCACAGATGTACGCTAAGAGAAAGCACATGTCATTGCCAACCCCACTGCCTTTGTAGCCTTAAACAGATTTTCACATAGTTCTATAATCCAAAAATGTATCTATATCACTGATTTTAAAGAATACCTATTATTTGACATATACTAGTGGCTTAATATTTTATTTATTTTGTGCATAGAATTGAGTTGATTTTTAAATCAGAGGCAGGAAATATATAAAAATAACTTTGAGAAGAAATTCATATATTACTTAGACTCCATTTATTAGTTAATTTTATGTAGTTGAAAATGGAGTAATTATGCAATTTGTAGAGCTAACACAAAATTCAGCCTAGCTAATACTATTGAAGAATCATGACTATTCATATCTAGCAGCTAGCAAATGTTAAAAAACAAAGCAAGTTAAAAACTCTAGACACCATCTATAAAGTAAAACATACATTTTCCAAACCACTTTAGTATTTCCAATCTGCAAGTCTGAATTTATGTCACTAACTTGGTTACAGGTAAATCTATTTTGCCTCTGACTTGACAGGTACTCATTGCAATGGCTTTTGCTTTTCTGAGATTCTGAGGCTGTCAGGAGGCCAATATTTGTGAAACATTTTAGAGAAATTATGTTTATATCAAATAGAAAGATCGTTCCTACTAGAGATTATACTTGATTTATGTTTTTTCTTTTAAGCCAGGTAAATGTCTGAAACTACTCTTTTTAATAATTTTATTCTCCCTGGTTTGCCTTATATATAGGATGGTCCAAAATAATCAAATGCTTTAAAACATATATTGCTCAGTAAGCTGGTCATATATGAGCATGGAGTAAAAAACAATTTGAAAAGAACTAACACAGGTATTGTTATACATGTTCAATATGTGGTCTTTATTTCACAGGGCCCACATCAATTTTTCTGGCCTAATTCTTACCATATCCCTTTTTATTACACATTGCCTTTTATATTGAAATAGAATCCACCTTGTGTGCTTTTTCCTTTCTTTAAAGCTTTGAGTAAGAAGTGGTAGAACATTAAGGTTATTAATTTATCTCTCATAAAGTCTTGTGATTTGCTATCTGGGGATCTTGGTGGGAACTTTTTAAGTATTTATTGAATGCGATTGTCTTATGCATTTTTATTTTCAGATATATTAATCATTATTAGAGGGGATTATGTCTTATTACAGTAGAATAAAAGTGAAAATTGCTATATTTCTTGACCACTGTGAGAAGATACTGAACAAATGTTATCTTTCTGTTTTGGCAGACAAGGTGAATAATTTCTTGAATATTGAGGATAAGTAATAAATTATTTTATTTTAACTGTAAATATGTTACATATAGCAAGAATAAATGAAATTGGGAAACTGTAAAAAGTAATGATTTTTGAGGTGCTATGAGAAATTAGCACTTTTTAAATCATGTGTTGATGTACCTAGGAAGTCTCGAATATGACCTTTCTCAATAAGCAGTCCTAATCCAAAAATGCATTGCAAAAGTGAATTTTAAAAGCAGCAGGTAAAAAAAGTGCATTTTATATAACACAGATCTTTAATTAGTCACACATAGACATAATGCAGATGAAAAATAGCTAGAAGTTAGCAATGCAATGACTAGGAGAATCAAATTTGTCATTAAAATGCAAAAAAAAGGATGTACACTTTACCATGATTTATAAGGAAGATTTGATTAATGGTGACCCTCAAAATTGCTATTTTCATGTTACTAATTAATATGCTATATTTTTACATCGGTGTTTTGATATAGTAGATACACACATGGATTGTTGTAGGAAAGCCATTAAAGAAGATGTCTTTGGCTCAACTTCGATTTTACAATCTCTAATTTATATATATATGCTTTACTCTTTATTTGATGTTTTTGTTAAAATCATCCAGGTTTAGTTTTAGAATGGTCCAATATCTCACCATTGTAACTCTTAAAATTATTTAGCAAATGTTTACATTCATGTGATAACATACATGTAGTTATGTTATTGATTTCTGTTCAATATTATAATACAGAAACACTTAAAACAACTATAAAGCCAGAATAGTCTCTAAAAGTCGAATGAATGCATTTAGCTTTTCTTCATGCTCTGTGAAAGATGTAAGTTTTTAAAGGTTTAATTTCCAGGATATGAAATTCACTGTAGCTATTAGAGAACAGAATGGAAGAGACAAATTAATATTTAGAGATTGATTTTAAACACACATGAGGTAATTATTACAAACCAAAGCCACTAACTTTGGAAAACTTGGAAAATCTTAAATGTTATCTGGAAGATTCAAATAAATGAATAGTTATTGAAGTGTTATGGTAGAAAATGAATATATCATTTTAGTATGGTAGAAAGATAGTAATGACAACAATTACAATTACTGAAATAAAAGCCAATACTACATACTTGCAGAATTACATTTTCTGTCATTTCTTCTCTCCTAGGAAAAGATTTTATGTATATACTGTATATAGGGTTACCTAAAATTATCATGTAAACCAGGACATATCATGATCATGAATGGAAGTGCTATTAACAATTACTACAGACAAACTGGCACGTATATTCGCCCTAGGTGGCAAAGGTATTTTCAAAGACTGCCTAGGCTAAAATTCCATTCCAACTGTTACCAGTGTTATAACCTCTCTGAATGTGTTGCTTAGTCTCTATTTGTCTCAGTTTTCTCCCCAGTGTAATGAAAATAATAATAACACCTTGGGTTGTTTTGTGGAAGTCTCCTAAGGTTAGTATATTGTTTCCTAATGTACTTTGTTTCACTGTTGTTTTTGTACTATTAATAAATGCACATAAGTTATTTACCCTATTTAGATTGTTTCTGATATTTTATTATCATAATGCACCAATGTTATTGCACTCATGTCATTTTACACATGTGAATACATAGATGTTTGTAATTTCCTAGACATGGCATTGCTGTGTCAAAGGGCATATGCATTAAAGGTGTTTCATGAACAAACTCTAAAGTTTGTTCTTTGTTTTGGAACACATTAAGATATACATTTAGTTGTGTCAGTAATCTGTGCAAGGAATCATGTCACGTATATATCCAGTTATGAACATTTCCTGTTACAATGATTATTGAATTTCTTATGTGTAGAGAATTTCACCATGGCTTTAATACTGCATTGCCAACTGATGATGTCTCATTGCATATTTTTCCCAGTTTTGTTTTTTACTTGTTCAACTTTCATTTTAAGTTTTTACTTTAAAGAAGTATCTGGTAGAATTTTGTGTTTGAGATGGAGAACAAGGAATAGAGAAGGAAGGTAAAAGAACATAGAAAATTGGTTGTAGTAGAGGAAAGATAACTTGGTGACAACAGTAACTGCCTTTTTAATTCACATCTTTGAGATGGAGCTCAGAAACAATTCCTTTTCTTCATGCTTGGCAGAATCATTTACATTTGTTAAGTGGTTTCTTGAGCCTTGCTCATATCACTTCTAAGATGGCACACTCATCCCAATGGTGTGCTTTCCATATTAAGTACCAATTTCCAGCAGCTCACAGTAATTAATGCTTGTTAACTATTTAAAATGAAGTAAATGCATTGAGGCAAAAATCAATATATCACTATTATTGCTCAAGTAAACTTTAAAAAGCTGAGCATGCAGAGATCCTGGAAAGATCTGAGTCCAGTCACACATACATGGCCTTTGTGGTCAGATTTTTTGTTATGGATGTCATGTTTTCAAACCTTGTTTTTAAGCTTTTTAGTCGGCTCTAGAGTAGCCTTTACTCTAAGGCTGGTTTAAGTCCCAAGGTATGACACTAATCAAATCTTTACTAGATATCCCATGTGGTTCAACAAAATCTTTTCACTCTGGTGGAAATTCGCATGACTCTTGACCTTATGTGAGTGCTTGAAATTATTTGACTTACAGTGATTATTTTATTTTTCTTGAAGTTCATCTCTACTCAGGCTACTTTACTTTATATGTGTGAAGATTAATATTCATTCACAAACTATAGAACACCCTGCAGTCTTGATGATATCTGCTTCTTGCTGTTAAGCCTTTATTATCCCCTGTCCTTGAGTCTGGGCGGACTTGTGACTGGATTCTAGCCAATAAAATATGGCAAAGATGATGAGATGTCAAACGCACAAATATTTATGCTACATAAGACTTCTTAGCAGGCTGGAGAAGAAACTCATTTTCCTACTAGTCTTAAAGAAGGCAACAACCATTTTCCGGAACTGCTTATCCAGAGGGCCATCAGGCAGGGAACTGTGGGTGGCTTCTAGGGCCTGAGAATAACTTCTAGCCAACATCTTGTAAGAAGCCAGGGTTCTCAGTTCTATGACCACAAAGAAGTAAATTCTGCCAATAACCTGAGACACATTTGAAGCATCTCTTTCCCCAGTTGAGCTTTGGATGTGACCACAGCCCCAGTAGTCCCTGATTGCAGCCTGGTGACACCATGAAGCAGGGCCTGCATTTCTTACAAAAGCTGTGAGATAATAACTATGTTTAGTTGTGAGATACTATATTTGTGGTAATTCATTATGTAGAATAGAAAACAAATATAAACCCAAATGTAGATTTCTGGAGCTCTGTGTCTGAGTAGCTACCTCCTTTCTGGTACACTGCCCTGTAAATTCTAGCCACCTTCGGTGCTCCAGCCTCTGTCTCTGCAAATTGTCAAGTGGGCCTAGTTCTGTTTTGGTTCCCCTTGACTATTCTGCATCCCAGAAATTGCCACCAGATAGAAACTAAAACAAATATAGGGTTCATTCTGTTTGTGTCTCTTCCTGCAAGTATCACATTTCCATGCTGCGTGTTGCTCACGTTTTTAAAATAGTTGTTTATGTGTTTTGCCCTTTTTTTTTGTTTATGTCTAGCTCTGTTATTCTTTCATGTCAATAAGCAGAACTTATTTTCATCTTTGAAAACTACATTCTCTGAGTACCAGTTTCTAGGTTGCAAGTTCTTTCCTTTCAGTGCTTTGAAGAAAGTCTATAATATTCTAGCTTCCATTTTATCTGCTGACAATTTGTGGTTGCCCTTTTGAAGACCGTGTCTCTCTCTCTCTCTCTCTTTTTTTTTTTTTTTGTTTTTTTTGAGACAGAGACTTGCTCTGTCACCAGGCTGGAGTGCAGTGGCACAATCTCGGCTCACTGCAACCTCTGCCTCCTAGGTTCAAGCGATTCTTCTGCCTCAGCCTCCCTAGTAGCTGGGACCACAGGCGCGTGCCACCATGCCCGGCTAATTTTTTTGTATTTTTAGTAGAGACGGGGTTTCACCGTGTTGGCCAGGACGGTCTCAATCTCTTGAGCTCGTGATCCGCCCGCCTCGGCCTCCCAAAGTGCTGGGATTACAGGCGTGAGCCACCGCGCCTGGCCAGTGTCTCTCTTTTTACATACAATTATTTTTAAGATTATTGCTTTGGCATTTATGTTCAATTATTTTGCTATGCTATTAATGTAATTTTCTTTTTATTTATTGTGCTTGTGGTTTCTATTGCTTCCTAAGTATGTGGCTTCATGTCTTTCACCAGTTTGAAAAAATTATTAGGCATTACCACTTCATCTATTTTGCCAGCATTGTGCTTATTCTCATACTTTATTATTATTATTTCAGTATTCCTCATCCTTTTGTCACATTGGGCATCATTATGGATATTTTCTTCTGATTTGTATTTTCATTCAATAAATCCCTTTACAGTTATATGGAGTTCACTGTTAAACCAGTATTTTTGAGATCTTAATTTCAGTTGCTGTGGTTTTTTTGGTTATGGAGTTTGCATTTGATTATGTTTTATGGACCAGCTTCTTCCAGACAGCTAAATCTTATACTGTATTTCCTTGAGCATATTAAGTAAAGGTATAGTAACTCCATTATATGCCTTCCTTGTGTAACAAGTGCTATCAGTATCCTGCCCATTCTGCTAGGCATTTATCTCTAAATATCCAAACACTCTTCAAACACCTCTTCCTCCTTACTTTTTCACCTTTGTTTTACCAGTTGGAGTATGCTTGGTTTATGCACAGTGCAAGCTGCAAATATTGAAGAGGGAATGCTTGTAGAAGTAGCCCTCATCCAGTGATCGTTGGGAAGTTGATGGACAAATACAATAGCTTTCTTACTCCTTGGTTGGGATAACTGAGACATGTTTTAAAATATCTCCTTACGTTTCCTGGAAAGATTGAACTTTTCTCCTTAGAGGAAATTGGTTCAGTAATGCATCTGGCATGTATTTTCTTTTATTGCTCTTTCCTACCTTTTCACTACTCTAAAAAAGTTTTCTAGGAACAAATAGGTGCTCTCAAAAATATTTATACTTGATGCCCTTTCTCAGGATCTGGTTCTGAGAGAAACCCATATCACTTTGCTTCCCCTTCCTTTGTACTTTGTTAATTTTGATTGAGAGTTAGACATCATATTTTTAAGAAGACTAGAAAAGAAACCCTGATGTGAATAATGCTATCTTCCTTTAAAGATGATTTAAGTTATTTGCTGGCAAGGAGACTTGTCAAAAGTAGAGACTGGCAAAGTTTTTCAATACAAGCCCAGGTAGTAAGTATTTTAGGCTTTGACGGCCATGTGGTCAATTCTACAACAGTACCAAGAACACAGCCATAGACAATGCAAAAAAGAAAAGAATACGGCTGTTTGCCAATGAATCAAATATATATTGAGATGGAGTTTTGCTCTCCTAGCCCATATTGGAGTACAATGGTGTGATCTTGGCTCACTGTAACCTCTGACACCTGGGCCCAAGCAATTCTCCTTTCTCAGCCTCATGAGTAACTGGGAATATAGGCACCCGCCACTACACCCAGTAATTTTTGTATTTTTTGGTAGAGACAGAGTTTCACCATGTTGGCCAGGCTGGTGCTGAACTCCTGACCTCAGATAATCCACCTGCCTCGGCCTCCAAAGTGCTGGGATTACAGGTGTGAGCCACTGCACCCAGGCTGAAACATAATTTATGTGGTGTCCTGACATCTGGTCCACAGGAACTTGCAATCCAAAATAATTTTAATCAAATCAGGGATTGAGATAATTTAAAGCTGAGCATCTGTCTCTGTGAGAGCTGATATAGTTCTGACTGATGCTTGTTCTGATTGATGCTTGTTCCTGATAGACTTGGAAACCTCCTATCCAAAGCCTGGGAAGTTTTTCAGTACCTCTTCCAATCCTTTCTAGAATTTAAATTTTAAATTTGTAAGTTTAGTCTTGGGAGTATTGTAAGTCTTTACTCACCTTCTTAGAAGTGTTGTTTTTCTTTTTTTCAAACATTGATGGCTATCTCTTTGAGAAAAGCAATCCCAAATTCCGGGTTACCTGTTTGGTTTCCTTTCTATCTCTGGTGGTCTTGGCTCATAATTCTTCACTGCCTTTGTAGCTCTCTAATGCTTCTAAAGAAGTTTTGTTGTTGTTGTTTTTAAATATTTTGAGCAATTCTAGCTCTTCTCAGTGAGAGAGTTATTCTGTATTCCCCAGTCTTTCTTTGTTGAAATTGGAATGCCTCTACTCCCCTGTAGTCAACTGTGATTAGTGTCTCTGATTCCTTGAAGGTTTCTTGGCTTACTGTGAATAATTCTTACACTGCAAAATTAATATATATGATTTTACCAATATACTGACTTCTCAGACACATGCCCTTGTTTTTGCCAGTGATTGTATCCTCTACCATGAATCCACTGATCACTTTCATGATTGTATCTCACCTAGATCTTGTCATTGTTAAGAACTGCATTTCAACCTCAGACCAATATCTCTTCTCTTTCTAGTTTATTAGCTCTGGAATCCCTTCTCGACCTTTAATGGTCTGTTTTGCTAGTTCTTTCTTATTTCCCAAATCTGTGGTCTCAGAGCTCAGTGACCTGGTTTTTATGTATACTCACTAACTTCATGACCATTCCCAGTCTCACAGTTTCCCTTCAAAAAAAGGCAGGAATCCACAGGAGGGGGTGTTCAGAACAAGTCAAGAGACTTGTCCACAACCCAGGAACTTGGAATTAAATTTAGAGTTGTGGATTTAAGTCTAGGTCAAAAATGCTCAGAAACAAAGACAGCAAAGAAAAGCAAAGCCTTGAAACTGGAGGAAATCTTACCTCAGAGAGTAAGCTTTCTAAACAATTTTTGTTTCTGTGGGAGCAAATGAATGAAACCTTAGGGCGTTATTCTAAGGTATGGATGGTGTAAATGCATTGGAAAAATAATAAATACACTTAAGTAAAATAAAAGTACTTCTAATGGCTTGCAAACAGATTTTCTTTTCCCCTTCTTACTCTGTAAACAAACCAACTAATTAGGAACAATCCTCTTTTGTAGTTTTCAGTTTGTGGGATTACCAGTTATCATATTGAAGATAAAGAAAAACTGCAGGTATTAGAAGCCACCTAGCTACGTTGGATTAGGTGCAGAGTTTTCTATAAGTTCTAAACAATTTTTTCATGGTAACATTTGAAAACCTTTGTCCTACTTTAGTCCCTTTCCACTACCATAATAAGAAAACAATACCAACCTGTAATTGTCACTGTCTGGAGGCAAATAAAGAGCCCTTCATTTCACCTTGTGCCATCAGAACTACTCTTGTAGTTCTCAGTAAAGAATTTTGCCGTATTCCTGTGAAAGCTTGCAATGTTATGACACGCAGTACCATTCCTTCTACCCTGGAAAAGGTTTTAGGTCCATCTAGGCTCTCTGACACCTTGGCTCTAGGAATACCAGGGCTATTCCTACAGTAGAATACTAAATTAATAATTACTACACATCAAGGTGAAGATTCTTAAAACAAAATATAGATTATCATCTTTTAATTCTGTTTATTAGAAAGTAGGGTTATACAAAAATCCTACATTCTTATTTCTGTGAAGATAGGAAAAAGTACTATTTAAATAACATTTGACATCAGAAATCTCCCTCTCCACCCCCCATATTCTGATGGTTAGTTGCCTCTGCAAGGTCTCCATAACAAGTTTTCATTATTTAGGAAATTATGATATAACAGCCTGGAGAATCTACCTGGTATAAAGGCTTGGTCATATCATATAGTAATAGCAGTATAATGGAACAAATATTTAGTATTTCTGCCTAGATAAGCCCATCTGCAAATGGGTTGTAAGGATTAAATAAGATAAACACTGCAATATGTTTCCCACAGTACCTGGCATATAAGGAACACTCAATTGATGTAATTGATCATTATCATCATCTTCATGTTTGTAATTTTTTTAATCATTATATTAGCGTGCACTTTTGTAAAGAGCAGATATGAATTCACAAAATGTTTATATTAACTGGGAAAAATTACAATGTAGTATACTTATTGCAACTATATAAAACATGTTAGCAGGTAAAGAACCATATAGTTATTTGCAGTCATGAACACAGTTTTATTACCACGGACTTATTTTCCTAATTATAATATTTTTATGCATCATTGTCTTAATTGTAAAAAATCATAGTCTCTACTTGTTTTTAACCTATTCTTCCTCACCTACGAATAAATTAAGCCCAACTTCATTTTCAGTTTGTTCAGTGAAAATGTGCAGTGAAATTCCCCTTAGGAGAACTCTAGATTAGTGTTACTGCACTAATCCTCTATCGACCATCCTTGAAAGATAGTTCAATCTCCTGGTGAATGCTTCCAAGTTACTCATCCTAGGGCAGAGAGTTCTAATAGTTAGAAAATGTCTCCTCCTGCCGAGCTTAAATCTCTCTCCCAGTTATGGGTATTGATTGATTCCACTTCTGCCTTCTGAAGCTGTACCAGTAATTCTAACATGTTCTGAGAAAAATATCCCTTCACTCTTACAACAGGGATTTAAAACAAGCCTAATCAAACAACCTGTCTATTGATGTGCATGTCTGTTTTATTCTGAGCTTCAAACATGAGGAAATAATCGAGTATTTACACACAATGTTGTGACTTCCTTTTATACATCTTAAGATTCTAATTTCAATGTGATTCATAATGTTGTGTAAAGAAATTATTTCAGTGAATATTATTGATAAATACATTTTTCTGTTTTAAAATTTAAATGTAAATCGAAAACTAAACTTAGGTTTGCAGTTGAAATAACTTGAAAGTGTTTCCTGTCATTAATTACATATGATGTACATATTAGGGAGAGTGTTACAAGCTTCCAATTTATAGAAAATGAGGTTTTTATCTTTCCCTTTGGATCTGTAAAATTTATATTCAATTTTTTTTGAGCTTCTGAAAGGAGAAATGCTTTTTGCTACACTAACCTTGCAAATGTCAGCCCAGCAGGAAAATTTCTGGAGAGCGCTGAATAATAGAAAACACAGCTTACTAATCATAGTTATCTTGCTGGTAGGTTTTCTTTTGCAAACATTGTTATACAGAGTGGTTCCAAAGATTACTAAATTGCCAGAAATGGTCAGAAATTGGATCTGAAGTATTTCTCCTAAATTTTTGGTAGTTTATCCTTAACCTGATTTTTATTTTGAAACATACTAAAAGTGTAACACTACCTGAACTGAAAATGCCTATTTTATAAATATAGTGTTAGCTGGTGTTTAGTGTATTTGTAATTTTAGAAAGAGGGCATTTTATTTAGTTACCCATTTTTACAGTTTTAAAAATTTACAGTTAAATAAATGGAGTAAAAATGGTACTCCTACAGCATGGTAATTTTACTTCTTGCCAGGATTCTGTGATCCTTAAATCATATTTAGAGATTTAGGATTGTTTTTCCTTCCTTGAATATATGAAGACAAAACAGATTGGAGAAAAGATGCAGTTCTAAAACTATATTCTGTAACAGTTAATTTATTTCGCACTTGATGTGACAAAAGGAAAGGTCAATACTGTCAGTCTTATGCAAGAATCATCAGGTGGGAACTTTTTGTTTTTTAAGCATTTGTTTCTCCTAATTTGGTCCTTTGTAGGTTAAAATAAGAGTGATTAAATTAACCAATGTTTTATTCAATAGACCATTGGATATAACCAATATTTTTAAGCATGTGCCTTGTGGTAAATTATGTATTTTTTTTGTTTAATGATGGAGGGAGTCTTGCTCTGTCACCAGGCTAGAGTGCAACGGTATGATCTCAGCTCACTGCAACCTCTGACTTCCAGGTTCAAGTGATTCTTCTGCCTCAGCCTCCCGAGTAGCTGGGATTACAGGCATGCACCACCACACCCAGCTAATTTTTGTATTTTTAGTAGAGACAGAGTTTCACCATGTTGGCCAGGATGGTTTTGATCTCCTGACCTCATCATCCGCCTGCCTCGGCCTCCCAAAGTGCTGGGATTACAGGCATAAGCCACCATACCTGGCCTAAACTAGGTATTTTTATAAACACATTTAATCATATGAATGAAAATTATTATATCCATTATTAAACAAAGAAACTTAGGCTAAAGGAATATGCAAGTTGTCTAAAATTGTATAATGAATTTGGAGCCTCATTGTTAATACACATAAGTCCTAACTCTGGAATTGTGACATTTCCCTCTCTACTATGCTCCTGCTACAGTAAGATACCAGAAAAACAAATCACTATGTACAGCCGGAGTTCCTATTAAGACATTCTGTCTAAAGCCTTTAGAATCTACACATCCTGAACCTGACATTCTTCTAAACAATTATAATATGATTATAATTATTTCAATTATAATTATAAAACAATTATAATGACACATATAATATTTAATGTGTTATATGGATACAAAATACATTTGTACATAGAATAAAACATTCATTACTGTAATAAGTCTGTGAATTAAATGGTATGGTTATATACTGGCCACATAATTAATAGATGAGAAAATGGATGTGAAGAAGGCTTAGGGTTATGAGTATAGAATCAAAAGGGTAAGAACCTTAAGAGACTCTTGGAACATACCCTGTCCTCCATCCCTGTTTGGAAGCACCTAGACATTTCTGCATAACTGCCCTTTACCCTTACAAATATAGACTTCTCTCTTTCTCTCTCCCTCTCTCTCTCTCTCTCTCTCTCTCTCTCTCTCTCTCTCTCACACACACACACACACACACACACACACACACACACACACACACACACACACACACACACACAGTTATATATACAACATAA
>CAUYQU010095273.1:0-28904 GCA_963574635.1 Cheracebus regulus | reverse complement strand
GACTTTCAGATTGGGTCTCTGAGTGGACGTCCAGCTTGTTGGTGATGAAGTTTTTTCTGTTTCTTAGTTTTCCTTCGGGGGGCGCCCCTTCCCCACAGAGCTGGGCCTTCCCGGGTTCAGCTGTGCTTGTTCTGAGTCCTCAGCACTTCCAATTGCTATTCTCCTTGTGGGGATGGGACCGGCCGAGCCCGACTAAAAGGGCATCCAGTCCCGTACACTCCGCACCGAGAAGTGCCGCGCCGGCCAAAAGAGTCACGCTGGCGACCCGTGCCTTCGCCGGGAATCTCCCAGTCTGTGGGCATCAAAAATTCATCTGCAATTGCGGCATCTACTCGCTCTCTGCGCTTTCACTGGGAGCTACAATCCTGAGCTGCTGCTACGTGGCCATCTTGGATCTTTCTCCGCCCGGTGATGAAGTTTTTCTGTTTCTTAGTTTTCCTTTGGTGGACGCCCCTTCCCCACAGAGCCGGACCTTCCTGGGTTCAGCTGTGCTTGCTGTGAAACTCTCAGTCCTCAGCACTTCCAATTGCTGTTTTCCTTTGGGGGATGGGACCCGCCAAGCCTGTCCGTCCCCTATACTCCGCACCGGGAAGCGCCGCACTGGGGCACCGGCAAAACAGCCGCGCCGGCCAAAAGAGTCGCGCTGGTGACCCGTGTGGCTCCTCTGCCGGGAATCTCCCAGTCTGTGGGCAACAAAAATTCATTGGAAAGTGCAGCATCCACTCGTTCTCTGCGCTTTCACTGGGAGCTACATTCCTGAGCTGTTGCTAATCGGCCATCTTGGATCTCTCCTCTAATTAAATTTTTTTTCTTTTTTTTTTTGTTCTGAAGTTTAATTTTATATATCAGTCATGTTAACAAATTATTACAAATAAAAACAAAAGCATTTTCCTTTTTTTAAAAAAAGTACCCATCATTACTTCTCCCAGGTATTTCAATAATTTAAGCATAATGCTCGTTTCATTTTTTATACTTAAACCTTTACTTCCTCTAGAGTTAGTTTTCTGTGTAGTGTGGGTGATGCTTTAGTTTTCTTTTCTTCCAGATGGAGAGCCATATGTCCCAACATCATTCATTTAATAAATCAAACTCTACTCACCAAACTAAAATACCAACTGTACCATTTATTACACTCCCATATAAATCTAGATCTGTTTCTAGATTTTCTGCTTTGTTTCATTAGCCTATTTGTCTTTCTCTATGTCAATATCATTTATTTTGATTATTCGATTATAGTGATTTTATTGTATGTCTTAGTAGCTGGCAGGGCAACCCCTTCACCCCCCAAATCCTAAAACCTTTTATCTTTGTTATCTTTGGGCACTTACTTTTCCATATGAACTTTAAGATAACTGTATTCAACTCACATTTCCCCTGAATCCACTAGGATTGAATTGCAATTATATTATTTATTAGATTTTAGAGATATTGACATTTTATAATATTAAACCTTCTCACTCAAGAGCATGATATATTGTTCCATTTGTTAGGATCTTATTTTATATCCTTCAGTAAGATTTTACAGTTTTCTACACATAGCCTGAACGACATTTCTTACTGGATTTTGTCCTGTTTTGTAGACTTATCCCCTGTTATGAATGAACATTTCCCTAATACCCATTGTTAGATTTTTAATATCAGTATAGAAAAATGCTAGTGATCTTTTTGTGTTTATCGTATACAGAGATCCTTACTGAATTCTTCAATGAATTCTAATGTCATTCCCCTTACCCCCTTAAGTGTTGAATTTTATATGTATAAAATCATATTACCAGCGGAGAAAACAGGTATTTTACTGTTCCAATACTTATATGGACTGTTTTTTTTCCTTATGTCATTTTCTAGACTGCTAAAACTACACTGAATAGCATTAGTGATGGGGGAACTTTTTTCTTGCTCCTGATTTCAGTGGAAATGACTTTAGCTTTTAGCATTTTTCCACTTACAGTTATGGTAGTGGTTGGATTTGGGTGAGGATCCTCTATTGTGTGTAAAATATTCCATTTCTATTTCCATTTAACTGAAGATTTGGTAGAAGCAGCTGTTCCGGTTTCATAAAAGTTCCTTTGGTCTCGACTGGTGTGCTTGTATGATTCTTCTTCTTGTGGATATACTAAATTGTGTTGAAATGTTTTCTCATAGTGAGCAGTGGGTCATTCTTGGTGTAAAGCTGACTTGATGAGATACTCTTTTGTTCTTTTTAGACACTGAATTTCATTTGTTAATTTTTTATTCAGAATTTTAGCACAGTTTTTATTCTCAAAAGATATTTATCTATACGGTTATCTTAGGTACTACACTAATTTTGTAAATCAAGTTTTGTTATTAAGAACACATTAATTTTAGAGAACGAGTTGGGGAAATTCCCATACACAAATATGTATTATGTTCAAATTAACCGTAAAGAAGTATTACTAGCTTTGAAGCCAGCTGACTCAAGGATCTTTTTCAATGGTAGATCTTTAATCACTCTTTAAATGTCTTCTATAGTAGTGATATTTTATAATTTTTTCTTCCTTTATTCATATAATTTTTTCTTCATGGGGAAATGTTGGTGTTTTATATTTGCTAGAAAATTGCGGGTTTTTTTTCTAGATTTCAACTTGATTGCCTCAGAGTTACACATCCTACTTACTTATTACTCTTATAATCCCTTCCAAGTTTGTATTTTTTCTTCCCTGTATTCTCCCTTTGTTTATGCTCCCTCTGTTCTTTTTTTAAAATCAAGGCCATGGAGACCTATTTTAATTATCTTTCCAAATAATGACCTTTAAAATTTATCTTTTCATGTTTTTCTTATTTTTATTAATTTCAGCAAATGTCTTCATTGATTCTCTTTATTTAAAAAAAAATTGGCTTTATTTGTCATAGTCTTTTTTCCTAATATCTTAAGGTCAAGTAGTTAGTACTGCTTTAGCTATATCTCTGCATATAAACATATGTAGAGGGCAATTATTGGATTGCTCTCTAGATATATTTAATTTTAAGTTTGAATTTTAATTTTATTAACATGATTTTGTAGAAAGATAAATTTGGGTTTCTAAGTAGTTAAACTATTTTTGTTGTTCTTTTTTTATTGTATTTGTCTAATTTTATTGCATTATGATGAGATAATATCTTGTCCTTTTAAAATTGGTGTCTAATTCTGAAAGGAGTGCCTTAAATTATTCTATAATTTTTTTGGGGGGGAGAGAACACATGTTTGTGACAGTTAGATATCCCTAATCTTGCTTAATGCTTTAAAAAGCCCTTTAAATACCTTTAAATCTCTTTAAACTACTTCTTTCTTGACATTAATGTTGTGATTCCTGCTTTCATCTTGTTGCCTTTGTCTAAAATCTCTGGCTGCCCCTGGTATCTCTCTGCTTCTGTGTTTTGTCCAGGTTTAAAGGCTAGCCTTGTGTATTAACATTATAACAAGGTAACATACAGATATGCATCAGAAATTCTTCCCAAAACAAGAAAGAGAAAGAATGTGAAAGGAAGAAAGAGAGGAAGAACGAACAAACCAACAGTCAATAATGGAGGAAAAGGTAGATTTAACCATAAGACCAGGCAAGGCATATAATAGGGAAGATCATTGAATATGCTCTGAAGTAAGCATCTTTTATTTATTTGCCCTGGTTCTCACTTTAAACCAGGACTATGTTCTTCTATAAAATATTTCTTAATTTCCAATATATGTTTATACACACATATGCACAATACATATGTATCATATATAATGTATACATATTTTGAAAGAAGTAGAATAAATGCTATCCCAATTTAGTAGTCAGTCCCTATAAAGGATCCTATGAAGAAGATGACCAATTCAAGATAGATTTCAGTTTGTGGGTTTGAAATTGTACAGTTCAGTTGGACCAAACTAAACATCCAAGAATGTGTGCTGGGAAACGTTTAACAACCAGCTCTGGGGCATGGGTGTTGGTGAAAGACCCTGAGTTGTGGTGTTTGTGGATTTCTATGGTGTAAATGCTGGTCAACTTCAAGCTACCCATGTGATGTCACTGGATGTGGAGTTGGGGACACAGCAGTAAATCCAGTGGAAGTTTAGATGTTTTATTCCTAGGGTAAGTTTCAGGGGAAATCCCTGACTCCCATGTCCAGCAGCAGCCAGACCTTACTAGACTAGTGAGCATTACTAGATGTGGGCATGAAAATAACATGAACTACCCGATGGACAAGTCTCCCAGACACATTCCTGTGGTTCGCTAGTTGTTTTTAGCAATTTAGTCACCACTTTAAGTTTCTAATTACAGGGTTTTGTTTTTATTTTTTAAAAAATGTGGTCTTGATGGAGGTAATCTCTGCAGTGTACATTCTCTGCATTACTCACAATCTTTTCTTAACAAATACAGAGTAGTTTATAGTCTGCATATCCTGACACTTCAGAGAAATAATTTTAATGCTGGAAAGAGTTGCGAAGGTGATTTCTTCTTGCGTATAGTTAAGGAGAATGCTAAGGAGATGAAGTAGGGTGCTTGAGGACCCGAGGCTGGTTATTATCAGAGTTGAGACCTAGAACATATGTATTTTGAATCTCAGTTTGTTCTCTTTCACTATATTCACCCAATTTTAATATGATTTAATTTATATGGCTATAGGGGCAATTAGACTACTAATTTATACTAGGAGAAACACTTATCACCTCAATAGGAAAATATCAGCCTAGAAAAATTAACTTTAAATGTCTTTTCGTGAAGTTTAAGTTACATATGAAGAAAGCAGGATTGAAATGAGATTATTCTGAGAAAAAAAGGATGAACATTCATTAAGTACCTCCTCTGCCAGGCATCACTCCAAGCACTCTATGTATCTTCTTTCTTTGAATGCTTACCTCTGTTTTAATGGCCTCATGTCATCCGATGAAGGGACCGGGCACAATTACATAATTTGCCCAAGGTTGGTGTATTAGTTCATTTTCACACTGCTATAAAGAACATCCTTGAGACTGGGTAATTTATAAAGGAAAGAGGTTTAATTGACTCGCAGTTCCACATGTCTGGGGAGGCCTCAGGAAACTTATAGTCATGGTGGAAGGGGAAGCAGGCACCTTCTTCACAAGGTGACAGGAGAGAGAAGAATGAAGGAGGAGCTTCCAAACACTTATAAAACCGTCAGATCTCATGAGAATCACTATCATGAGAATGGCATGGGAGTTAACTGTCCCCATGATTCAATCACTTCCCTCCCCCTTGACACATGGGGATTACAAGTCCCTTCGTCCGCATGTGAGAATTCCAATTTGAGATGAGATTTGGGTGGGGACACAGAGCCAAACCATATCAGTTGTTCACACAGCCAGGAAGTGGTTGAGCTGACATTTGACCTCACACATCCTCTGAAACCACCACACTATCCAATGTTAAAAGGTGTCACCATCAGTAATTGGAGCTTCAGTAACATATTAGGATAAAGGAAAAAATCCATGGATGTAGGATGCTTCGGGGCAGAAGTCAGGTTCTCTACACAAGTGACCATTGAACAGGTTACAGAAGGAGGTGCCTGTCCCAGAACAACCCAACCCTGTGTTTCCATCAGTTACTTAAACTCCAGAGTTACATAGAGGTCAGAGGATGAGGGATGTACAATCCTGTGTGAGATTTGTTTTATTCACCACCACCACTTTTTTTATAAAAAGGTACTCAATTTTTCTTTCTTCTGTCTTTCTTCCTTCCTTCCTTCCTTCCTTATTTCCTTCTTTCTTTTTTTTTATTTCTTTCTTTCATTTTACTTTAAGTTCTGGGGTACATGTGCAGATCTTGCAGGATTATTGCAAGGTACACATATGCCATGGTGGTTCACTGCCTCCATCACCCCCATCACCTACATCAGGCATTTCTCCCAATGTTATCCTTCCCCAACCTCCCCACCCCCCACTGTCCCTGCTCTAGCCCCTTACCCAGCAACAGACCCCAGTGTGTGATGTTCTCCTTCCTGTGCCCATGTGTTCTCATTGTTCAACACCCACCTATGAGTTAAAACATGCAGTGTTTGGTTTTCTGTTCTTGTGTCAGTTTGCTGAGAATGATGGTTTCCAGATTCATCTATATCCCTACAAAGGACATGAACTCATCCATTTTTATGGCTGCATAATATTCCATGGTGTATATGTGCCACATTTTCTTTATCCAGTCTATCACTGATGGGCATTTGGGTTGGTTCCAGGTCTTTGCTATTGTAAACAGTGCCTCAATGAACATAAGTGTGCAAAAATGCTCAACATCACTGATCGTTAGAGAAATGCAAATCAAAACCATATTGAGATACCATCTCACACCAGTAAGAATGGTGATCATTAAAAAATCTGGAGACAACAGATGCTGGAGAGGATGTGGTGACATAGGAACACTTTTGCACTGTTGATGGGAGTGTAAATTCATTCAACCATTGTGGAGGACAGTGTGCCAATTACATGGTTGGTGGGAGTGTAAATTAGTTCAACCATTATGGAAGACAGTGTGGCGATTCCTCAAGGATCTAGAAATGGAAATTCCATTTGACCCAGCAATCCTATTACTGGGTATATACTCAAAGGATTATAAATCATTCTTTTATCTTTTTTTTTTTTTGAGATGGAGTCTCACTCTGTCACCCAGGCTGGAGTGCAGTAGTGGGATCTTGGCTCACTGCAACCTCCACCTCCTGGGTTCAACCTATTCTCCTGCCTCAGCCTGCTTAGTAGCTGGGACTACAGGTTCATGCCACCACACTTGGCTATTTTTTTGTATGTTTTTTTTTAGTCGAGCCAGGGTTTCACCATGTTAGCCGGGATGGTCTGGATCTCCTGACTTTGTGATCCGCCCACCTCAGCCTCCCAAAGTGCTGAGATTACAGGCATGAGCCACTGCACCAGGCCGATACTTAAAAATGTAAAAGACAGTCTTATATCAACTGGCTGGAGTGCAGCTGTGCAAAAGGTTAGGTTGTCTATCTTGTGGCTGAAAGTGTTTCTCCTATTCTTGCATCAAATAGAATCCCAGAAATGGAGCACTAGTTTTCTCGAGTCAGTTTCTTCTCAGAGACAGGAAATTCAGCAACCATTTAATAACAGAGGCAAAGATGCCTTCCAACGGGATGGCAAAGAAATGACAAAAGTCTTGGGCTCATGAGTGTGTTTTTGGCTTGTGTATTTGTTTTAACTGATTTTCTTTCACTAACTAATAAGAGTAAAGGAGCACATATAATATATACATACAGAATAAAGGATGATAATAAAACAAATGCCTGCAGGAATTCTAATAGACAAAAGGTAAGAAAGGGCCAGGTGCAGTGGCTCATGCCTGTAATCCCAGCACTTTGGGAGGCTGAGGTCAGGAGTTCGAGACCAGTCTGACCAACAGGATGAAACTCTGTCTCTACTACAAATACAAAAATTAACTGGGGGTGGTGGTGTGCACCTGTAATCTAAGCTACTCAGGAGACTGAGACAAGATAATGGCTTGAACCCAGGAGGCAGAGGTTGCAGTAAGCTACAATCACACCACTGCAATCCAGCCTGGGTAACAGAGCAAGACTACATCTCAAATAATAATAATAAAGAAGATTTCATGATAATAAGAACATGCATAAGCTTTAAGACAGGTGAAAGCTTTGGGACTGATATAAAAAGTTGATGAAAGTGCAAAGTAGGAAGAAATAAACAAACCAGCAAACAAATAACTTATATTAGGTGATACTGCTACTCTCCAGGGCAAAGGTATTTCCAGACCTCTCCAGATGGCTCCAAGGGAATGTGACACGCATGTCAGAATTATAGGGCTGATGGGTTGGTAAAGGTGATTGGCAGTCAGTCAAAGGAACAGGAACCAGGCCAGAGGGCAGCACTTCTACGAGCTCACAGGCCAGCTAGGGAGGAAGAAAGTGTCTTAGTTTCCAGGGGAAATGACATTCCCTTAGAATTGTACCTGGCCCTGCGGCTGGCCAAGCACAGGATTTTAAATGTCTTTAGAGGCTGAGGTGGAGAAGAAGATGCCATTTGCATGTTAGTAGCCGCCTGAGGAACTGAGCATGCGTACTTCTCCAGCCTTTGTATTTTAGCGTGGTACTGTGATTGAGCAAGTAGTAGTAGTAGTTTAGCAATAAAAATAAGCCCAGCTAAACTTGAATTTATAATGGACTAAAGATGTTTTTATTTTGGTGTAAGTTCCATGTGATATTTAGAACATACTTACACTAAAAAGTATTTCTTGTTTATCTGAAATTCACATATACCTGGAGGTTCTGTGTTTTATCTGGAAACTCAAGTGTGTATGGGGAAAAACACTGATATCTGACTGAGGCCAGGAATATTCTGGGCAAGGGAAGCTCTCAGAGGCTCATTTTTCTGTAGAATGATCTGAATGTGACCAAAGTGGCAGGGCTGTGGTGAAGTCTGAATGGCAGGTCCAAGCATGGTTGTGGGGTCTGGTACACAGCCAGTGCTTAGTAGGGCCGCCGCTAGCAGATGGGCACATCAGGGTGCAATAAGATGAGAGGCCATCGATGGATCCCAGCTCTGCTCATTGCTGTGCGTCCACACGGGCAGCATGGGCCGGGCTCGCCGCTGCTGTTTGTTACTCCAGAGAATGGAACAAACTCAGGGCTCTGTCTTCCGTCTCTTGTCTTTGTCTCTTGACCTCTTTCCTCCCCAGCTTCTTTCTTCCACAAGTGTCTATGGGTCAGGGGCCGAGGTAAAGCGCATATCAATGGACAATGGATAGGGCTGTTGTCTTCACACTCCCATAGCCTGGCAAGGGGAGAGGGGGCAGAGGGTAAACACACGACGAATTAATTACCAAATGGCTCCATCTCCTCTTGAAAAATTTCAGTGGGCTGCAGGCTAGTGTGGCTGACAGAGCCCTAGCCTGATAGAGGTGGCTGTCGCCCGGCTGGAGTTGAAGGGAGAGGAGCCATCCACCTTAGCTTCCGATTTCCAAGATCTGTGGGCAGCCGTGCTGCAGCTGTGAAACCAAGCCAGGCGCAGACTAGCCAGGACTTTCCATCACTCTGCCTTTCTGGCAGCCCAGCCTGGCTAACCCCCACCCCCCTTGGTGACCCTAGGCAGGGCCTTCCTAGGTCGGGGCAGTGACCAGCACAGGGACTGTGCCTCTTCCGTCACACCTGTTCAGCTCTTGTGCCTTCTGTTTGCTCCTCCTTAGTCTCCTGGGACAGAGGTTCCCAGGCCTTCTCCTAAGCCCATCTGTGCACTTCCTCATAAAATCCAGCTTTAACAAAGAACACTGCTAGGCTAGCTTAGCCAGAACCTTCCACGTTTGACACATGATCACCCTCCATACCTGATTGGGCTCCTCATCCTTCACCATTCCCAGGGGTTGTCTGATCTCCCTGACCTGCCTCTAGCAAGAATCCGTCGAGGTCAGTGTAGCCAGAATCTGCCTGACCCTGATGTCTCCTCAGCCATTTTCCATCCACCAACCCAACCCTGCTCCTTAGCTATAAATCTCCACTTGCACAGGCTGTATTTGGAGTTGAGCCCAATCTCTCTCTGGCACTGCAAGACCCTGTTATAGCAATCTCTGACTTTATAGAGGTGGCCTTGAATAGTCTTCCTCACTGAGCTGCAAAAAGAGTCACAGAGCAATTTCTTTCTGAACACCTGTTCCTGAGACATTGGTGCTCCCTCAGCTTGACCCTCAGCTTCCGTCTTTCTTCCCTGCCCTCTCCCCAGGGTGGGCACATCCTCTCCTGTGGCTCCAGGACACCCCATAAGTCATGGCTCCCAGATCTAAACCCAAACCCATAACCTGGCCCTGAGCTCTAGCCCTCTGGCTCTGATTGCCTCTGGTGTCTTCGGCCGGATGTCCCATGGGCATGAAAGGTGAACCACTCAGCAGGGTCTGCTTGTCCTCCAGCCCATCGCCGTCCGTGAATGCCTTTATCGTTTAGACAGCTGACCAGGACAAAGGACTGGAAGCCGACGCAGTCTCCGTGCTCTTAACCGACACAAGCGGGTCCTAAGAATCAGCTTGCTTCTGTTTCTCGGCCACTCTCCCAGTTCAGGCCAATTGCTTTCCACGTGGATGCCTGCAACAGCTTCCTCGCTGTCCCTCAGCTGTCAACATCATTCTCTGGGTGTTCCTCAAGGCCTCTCCTGAAATTCACAACTGAGCCTCCTTCCACAGCTCCAGAGGGGCTTGAGAATAATGGCTGGAATCCCTCAAGTGGTGCTAAGCCCTCCATGGCCTCTTCTCTGCTTACAGCAAACTGAATCTCTTCCGCTCACACCCATTCCTCCAGATTACTGAGCTCTTTCAGGTCTATGTCAGGCTTTCTGCCTCTGCTCGCAGAGACACCTTACCAAGTGTTGTAATTTGGGGGAATCACTGTTGCTGCTGTGCATTGTGCTGTATGCTTGTGCAGAGGAAACATGTTCAGTGATCACCTCGATGGAAATGAAGCTTGGCAATGCTTTTCACTGACACCTGAGAGGAGACAGTGGATGGGAAATAAGCCCTGCAGATCACATTAGGGAGCCGCCCCCATGGTGTGCAGACGGATCCAGTCTTTGTGCTTGATTGCACAGGAGTTTCGGAGACCTGCCCCTGGCTGCAGCCTGTGTTGGAATCAGACGTACAGAGCTGAGAGCAAGCCCCTGCCTGAAAGCAGGTTGCAGTCCAGCTGCAGGAATCTGACAAGACTCAGACAGAGTCTAATACTGACCACGGGAAGGTGAGAAGGAGATAACACAGCTGTGTCCATGGGCCAAGAAAACCCAAATCACATGGGACTGTATGGCAGTAGGTGAGGCTCTGGGCAGGCTCGGCAGAGAGAGAGTACCCGGAAGTGCCCCTGAAGGGCTTCTAGCAGTAGGTCTCCACTGGCTGAGCCTAAGGTCACCAGGGAATGTTTTTATGAATCTCACTTCTGTCCCCACCCTGACCAGAGGTATTGCTTCAGCTGAACAGACTTGATGTGGGGCATGCACCTGTTTAAAAAATTCCCTGGGTGCCTCAAGTGCTTATTCAAAACTAAAAAACCACAGGATCTTAACAAGGGGAGCCAGGGAGAGAGCACTAAATGCAGAGGCACAGAGCGAGCAAAGAAAGGCTCAGCGCTCATGTCGGGGGAAGGCTGAGCAGTCCATCTGGCTGGGGAAAATTGGAGTGGGGTAGAGCTGGAAGGCAGCAAGGAGCTGTGTGCTCCACAGGGTCTGGGGTGCAGATGAGGAACCTGCATTTCTGTAGTTGGGGAGAGACGCATTGCTGCTAAGGAATCAGAGCTCCAATGGAGGGCAGCTCCTGGCCTGGTGATTGCCATGGCTGGGGTGAGGAGAGGGAGCAGGCAGGCACCCACAGCACTGAAGTCCAGGTGAACAAGGTGAGAGAACCTCCCCTGTGAGAATGCCGGTGTGGGAAGCTAGGGGAAATACCCTGACATCAGCAGGCTTCAAATATCAACCTGGCTGCAAAGTAAGCTCAAGCCCACGGTAAAGTGAAAACACAGAAGATGTGCCGAGAATGAGCCGCTAATCATGCAGGATATGTGAAGAGAGCATGAAATCAAAGAAGCCACAGACGGATCACAAGATCAGGGGTTCGAGATCAGCCTGGTCAACGTGATGAAATCCCATTCTCTACTGAAAAAAAAATTTAGCACAACATGGTGGTATACGCCTGTAATCCCAGCTACTAAGGAGGCCGAGGCAGAAGAACAGCTTAAACCCAGGAGGCAGAGGTTGCAGTGAGCTGAGATCATGCCATTTACTCCAGCCGGGGCAACAAAGCAAGACGCTGTCTCAAGGAAAAGAAAGAAGAGCCACAGAGGAAGTTGAAGGCTCACTGACCACAGGGCTTCAGGGTCAGGGAATGCAGCTGTGACCCTCAGCACATTGTTATTCAGACTATGATTATTACCAAGAAACAATCACTCCTCCTTAAACACGTGATTTGAAAAATATTGTTTTCCTTCAATTCTTAAAAATCTTGTATATGGACAACTCTATTTTGAAGAAGCCATTTGCATGCTTTAGTTTAGATTAGGCCCCCAAATTTGAATAGGTGGAAAAACTCTGCACGGGGCCACTCTTTCATGTGGGATTTGAGATGCAGTTGAGACTGGGGCTCCCTCTTCTGCTGCATAGGGGGCCAGTTCTGCTCGTCACCTGTCTGGGTCTCTGAGATCAAGATGGAGATTTAACTACTCCAATGACTCAGAGATTTTGAGCATGTTTTTTCCACTTGGAACACAAAATTCCAGAAAAAGAAAGTGCTACTAATAACAAAAGCTGCAATCCATCAGGGGTCTACAAAGTGACATGCAACTCATATATATTTCTCGTGTGATCTTTACAAAGGGAGACAGAGAAGCTGAGGCTCTCTCGGGAAGCTGTGGAACTTGCTCAGGATCGTACCAGCTAGCCAGCGGCAGAGGAGAGGTGCAGGTTCAGATATGGTGCCAGTGTGGAGAACTGCTGTGCTGTGCTGCCTGATGCCAGCCAGAATGACCATGAGAGGCCAAAATCGTGCCACTAAGGGGAGGAGCAGCACCCAGAGCAGAACAGACCCCCCACCGCTCCAGCCAGCCCCTATCCCTGGGCCCAGCCACTTCCTCTCCTCTCCTCTTTCAGATTCCACAAAGTGGCAGATTAAAGTGAATGGGACACAGGGACCTGGGGATTGGGGAACTCATTCGTGAAAAACTGAGGTTGTAGCCATACAGATCCTGGTGGCCGCAGGACAGCGAAGCCAAGCCCATTGGGAACAGGCATTCTGTGTGGTCAGTGGCGTGGAGTGTGAGCTGTCATGGTGGTATTCTGTGGGTTTATGTACGGTCACCACACCCAGACACTGTGTCATATGAGAACAGATCAAAGTCACAGGGAAGCTAGACACAGTTTACAAAAACACAGAGCTGGTGGGATTGTAACTTTCCTGTGGAGCCTGAGGCAAGAGGTATTGATCATAAAACAACCGAAACTAGTTCAAGAGCTGAAGCTGCTCCGTATTTGTATGTGGTGCAATTCCAGATACTTGGTGGCAAGCCTCCCGAGAAGGACAGGAGCAAGGACCCGGCGAGTTTTATGGCAAAGTAGGCTCTGAGGAAAACAGCACCACACCTTGTTCCACAAGGCTGGGCCTGATTTTGCTAACCCTCCCGAGAGAGGATAGAGGATGTTTCTCAATCCAGGGGACAGCTGGGGAACTTGGCTCCCCAACTTTCCTTGGGTCCCCTCCATGTCTTCATGACTCCCATGGCCCCTTGTAGCTCAGCAGGAGGCCCACCAACCCCGTGATTGGGACACCACGGCATCATTTACCCCAGGACGAGACAAGGCCTTCAAAGAGGGCGGATGGGAAAAAAAGGCTGGCCAGGAACCCTCCTTGGAGGGAGCATTAAGGAGAAAGGAGATTTAAGACTGTTGATGCTTGAAATAATGGCAGCTCTGCTCACAAGCAGTGTAAATATTAATATATATGTACATGTCTATGTACAGGAGGTATATTCATGGAGCAGGGATGCATTTCACACCATCACAGTCTACAACAAAATTCAGAATGTTTTGCAGATCAAGATCTACCTGACAGCGAGTCGCATTTAGCCAGGGTGCTAAGAAGCTCACTCTGTGTATGTTTTCCGGTTGCTTCTGTCCCTTCTCTGCACAGTCGGGCAAGACCCAGGACCCGTCTTCTGAGGCTTTGTTGGCATCAGCCATATCTGGGCTCGCACCGCTCCCCTGCCCCCTACTAGCCAATATTGGGAGAGGCCTGGGCTTTAGCACACATTAGGTCACATCCTGTGGTCACCGGAAGGCCAGAATTCTGATGCTTTCTGACCAAGTTGTGCTCCCTGGCTGGGCTGGGCGCCCTGGACCCAGGACACAGCCTCCTGGGTGGTCCTCGCAGGTTCTTCCCCCTCCATGGGGCTCTGCAGAGCGTGTGCTCCAAGTCCGTACTCCCCATGGAACACAAGCCACTGCCTTTTTCTCTAGTCTTGTCACTTCTCCCCAAGCACTTGTCCCTGTGCCCTTCCTTTAAGGGAAGGTCCCACTCACCTCCCTTCCCTGGGTCTGTCTCCACTGGGAGGTAGGGGGACAAAGGCCAGCCGCACATCCATCACTTGTTTCCTCCCCCACTCATTCACCTGCCTATCTGCGCTCACACCTGGGGGAACAGAGCAGCAGGCAGGTCATTTTTTTGTGGAAAAAAAATATGTCTCTGTCCTCTGGTCTCTCCCTCCTCCCCTCTGTCATCGCTTCTTGTGTGATCCTATGGCCCTGATGGGGCGGCCCTGGTTTTAAGGAGGAAAATAAAAATGAAATAATAAAGCCAATGCTCTCTTACAATGCCTTTTACAATTTGACAAATATTGGAGGATTCTGAATGTGAGCTCCCCCTGCTCCCCACCTCATACGAAAGGAGAAGGGAAACAACAAAGGGAGGGAAGCTGACTGTGGGAGGAGCTCCAGGGACCTGCGTGACTCCTGCACTCCCTGGAAGAGGCTCCTGGTCCACGCCCCACATCACCCCAAAGCAGGGACCCAGACCTAGCCCAACACCAGTGCGGCCTGCTGAGTCTTCTAATATTTGCGTTTGATTTTGGCTTTATCATTTTAATTGTCTGAGTACTTTAAAAATTTTTTTATGGGTTTATGCTTTATTTTTTAAGAGCGACAAGGGGACTAAATTCTGGGAACAGATTAAATAATAAAGCTAGTCCTGGAGGAATTCACAATTGTATCCATTGATGGCTTCATATAGAAAGTGAATTTGGAGAAGTGTGGGTGTTGGTGAATAGGAAGTTAGTCTGAAATCATGAGTGTCTGACATATTACCCCTCTGCAAGCTAACAGGTCAGCCTACTGCAGTTGATTGAGCGATAGGCACATATGCACATGCACACATATGTCAGGTAGGCTATCTGCACTGCAGGGATTCACAGTGCATATAGACAGACATCTTTGTATCAAGAAACAGGCCATTTATGCATAGAGCAACTCATGTGGCTTCCCCATGCCCCATCACCCCAGGGTGATGTGTCGAGAGCTACCCAGAGCACCTTTCCTTGCAGGGTTTGAAATGATGAAACTTAGAGCTTATCTAGGAGTTGCTGGCCCATCCACCTATCTTCTCTGGATAGAGGCAGGGGTGTGGGAAGGGGATAGTTGTTGCTTGAGAAGGTGACAATCTTCTCTGGGGGAGGAGAGAAAGGTCTCTAGGTTTACAACCCTGGAATGTAATCAGGTATCTCTGGAGATGTCTCTAACTCTCTCGAGAAGCCCCTGTCTTTCACTTCCAAGGCTTGTTTGCTAATCAACCATCCTTTAACCCAGGTTGCCAATAATTTTTGTTCAAATGACTCTGACCATGCAGAAACAAGAAAACATGCAAGTGACATTGGCTCTTAATGCTGCATGAAATAGGAGAGTTGTCCCAATAATTAGACATCATGTGTGTAAACGCTCAAGATCAAGGCTAGGAGTCACAGTTAAGAGAAAGTTGACTTGGCTGAAGCATTTTTAGAAAATCCTTGGGTTGGGTAGGAGATCATTTGCATTCAAATAATTAGAAGTAAACATGCTGAAATCTCAAGTTTTATAGATCAATATATAATCTGTTTGATGAGTTGGGTTTAAAAGACTCCCACTCCCTACCAAGGAAACAATGATAAAAATGGAGAAAAGTGTATGCTTTCAGAAACTCCTGTGAAATGATAGCAGTAAGTAGTAAGAGGATGGAACCATTGATGATTGACTGTGAAGTTACAAAGGCAGGCACAGTTGTGTATTAACATTTACTGAGTGCTCTGTATGTGTCAAGAATTGCTCTAAGTGTAAGATACCTTGGCTAACATAATTTAATTATCTAACCACCCTTATAAGGCAGGTTCTACAATTATTCCCATTTTTCAGGTTAAGAAATGAAAGCACAGAAAAGTTAAGCAACATGACAAAGATCACACACCTAGGTGAGTGGCAGAGCTGTGATTTGGACCCAGGCAATCAGAATCCTTGCTTCTAACCACCAACCTCTGCTCTCCTGAATAGCTAAATATCCAATTTGACTGTTTTCAAACACCAGCAGGACTCTATAGACGTGGGATGGGGAAGTGCTGAAGGTCATAGATACTATTTTTTTTCCTTTTATATGTATTAAATTCCATATATTTCTCCATAATCCCTTAAGCCCTATCCAACAAAAGCTTGGTTGTTATCTTGAATAGGTCAGCCTTGGTGATCTTTTTCTCTGAGTGTAAACATCAAATCTTCCTCCTGTGCTTCATCTGGTGCTCTCAAGGGAAAAAGTGCTTCAGGAGAGAACTTGCTAAGAAAGAGAAAGTGAGAGTCGGGAGCTGTTGTTACCCTAGTGGGGATCCCACTGTAATTGTTAGAGGCCTCCATATTTCAGTTCATTATTCAGCTCTCCCAGGTTTGAAAACACAGTGCAGCCATTAATAGATGCCTGGCCACTGCCTGGAGGCCCCACGTGAACATCCAGGACCCATTTCTTGACCCAACCCCTTTCCTCCACATCCTGAGCTCTGTACCCCTCAGAAAGGAGTCTAAGCACACTAAAGCTACATCTTCAGCTTTGATGGCTTCTCCCTAAATCTTCTGTAGGAAGTCTTTGAGGTTGAATGTTTGTTCTGCTCTTTTGAATCCTAAGAATAGTAAGTGGAAGAAGTCAGCAAGATGTCTAAAGAATGCTCATTTATTTAAGTTGACTTAATTATCTCCATTAAACTTAATTGTCATAATTGTTGCTTCACTGTCATTATTGTTTTTCCTTTATAGGGTTCACCAAAGGCATTGTGAGCTTTGTGCAGCTATGTACATGGTGTTTGATCCTATTTATTTTCTCATTGCTTACTTCCTGCTCCTGAGGGATTGCAGGGTTTGCTCAGGATCCCGCCTTGTCTCCAGGCTCTTTGAGGATGGGACAAATAATTGTGCCCATCGTCCGCCTATGATGACATGAGGAAATTAACCATGCAGATACAGTAAATCATGTAAACACACAAATGTTCCCCAGAAACGTTCTTATTACTGCTAGAAGTAGCTAACATTAATTGAGACTGTAAGTCAGGTACTTTACCTATCACCTCTGATTTAATCTTCTCAATGACTCTTAAGTGGTAGAAATTATCACGATTTTGCAGATGAGGAAACTGAGGCACAATAAAACAAAGGGCCAAGGTCACAGAGTTAGGAAGTGGCAGTGCTGGGATGTAAACCGAGGTGTATTTTAAGCTTGGAGACATCCTGTTAATTTATTTACTGTCGAAAGTAGGGTGGTAGGCTTCTGTTCTTTCATTTCAGGAATATGATGTAAAAGAGGAAACTACACGGTTCCTGATAGCTTCAACCTTAGAAGTTCTTCTTTTTCTCTTAAAATTGTCATTATTCTAGACAGAATTTCCCCCTCTATTTTGGTATATAATTTTTTTTCTGCTATCATGTGTTTCTATTTTAGGTTTTTATTTACAACAGAAAAATATTGGTGCAAACAAAACTAAAAAATCAGTTATAGTTGGGTATCCCCTATAAGCCAAACTAGTTTCACTTTATATGCCCTTTTAACAAGGCCCTTGTTGAAATGCCCATGGATACTTGGGGGTGATACCTGGATGTGTTGCCTCAGTCATTTATCCAATTATTTCACTTCCACTTAGAATGGCATTGTGAAGGTATGTTTTGATGGAGGTGCCTGGTCCAGGTGTGTTCAGTGTTCCTTAACAGGTGCCACTGGGTAGAATGAAATAGTCAGCACAAAAGTGGGGAAAGAAGCATTTGTTTATGTCCCAAAGGGTATTCATTATCTTTTTTTTTCTTGCAAACACTTCTACTTTCCTTATCTCATTGATTTGCTCACCATTTCCTCTGTTGCCTAAGTGGGATAATTGGGAGTCAACCTCGACTCCCCTCTCCTTGATGGCACCTACTCCCCAATCCAACCTGTGACCAGATTCTGTTTGCTCCACTGATATGTATTCATCAAACCACCTTCTTCTGCTTTCCACGTTTTCTGCTTTCCTCCAATCTATTGTCCGCAGACTGTCAGAATCAGCTTTCTAGAATACAAATTTACTCAGGCTAATCCTTTCTTAATGCTTTTTAGACTCTGAAGGCCTACGAGATGAAGTGCAAACTTCTTACCATGGCAAAGAAGATCCTCTATGAGCCAGCCTCTGCACCTGGTCTGCGTCTTCTCTTATTCTCCCCTTCCTGCATCCCGCACTCTAGCCAGGCCCAAGCACTGACAGATCACCAAACGAGCCATTCTTTCTTATGCTTCTTTACCTTTCCTTCTGTTGTTTCCTCTAATGAGATTAATTTCCATTTCCCATGCCACTTACTTGCATCTATCTATTTATATTTATTTTAAGGACAATTAACTATCACTTCTTGAATAATATCTTTCATTTTGACCTCCCACTTCAAACAACTGAAAAAAGGCTATCTCTCCATTTTGTTTTATTTTCTCGTACATATTTGCTCATCAGTATCATCATCATCTCAGCTCTCACCATTGAGCAATTACTCTCCTGTAATTGATTTACCAAGTATTTACTGGGTACCTACTATATGATGAAAGCTGTCATACATGCTGGGTGCACAGTGCTGAGAAAACCAGATACGATTCTTGCCCTACTGGACTCTGGAATATAAGAGAGATAAATCTTAAACAAACCAACAGCTGCAAAATGATGAATTCAAATATGACATAACATGAAAGAATGGGGAAATAGAGGGAGAATAAGAGTGGATGGAAGCCTACTTTAAGTGTTTGGGGAAACATTTACTAAGGAAGAGACACTTTCCTTGTTTCATTAATTTATACATCATGTCCTCTGAGACCTTACCGATGAATCTCAAAATACAAGCTTTTAGTTCATTGATTTTCCCTGTTGTTTTCTGTTTTCTATTTTATTGCTTCCTTCTCTAATCTTTATTATTTCATTTCCTAAACCTATTTTGAGCTTCATTTGCTCTTTTTTTCTTATGCAGGAAGCTGAGATTTTTGATTTGAGACCTTTCTTCTTTCTAATATAGGCACTTCAGTGCCATAAATGTTCCTTTAAATAGTGCTTTAGCTGCATCTCACAATTTCTAAAATGTATTTTTATTTTCATTTAGTTCAAAATACTTTATTTTCTTTTTCTTCTTTGATCCTTGGGTTATTTAAAAGTTTGTTATTTAATTTATAAATATTTGGAGGCTTTCCAGATCTCTCTTCAATATTCATTTCTAATTTAATTCCACTGTGTTCTGAGAATATACTTAGAGACTTATTTTAAGGCTCAGATTATAATTTATCATGGGAAATGTTCTATGTGCACTTGAAAAGTGTATATTCTGCTGAAGTTGGGGTTGAGTGTTCTATTAATATTAGATCAAGTTAACTGAGTTATTCAAGTCTTCTATGCCCTTATTTATTTTTTTGTCTACCTGTTTTATCGATGATCAAGAGCACTATTGAAATCTCTGAATATAATTGTGGATTTGTCTGTTTTTCCTTGCAATTCTGTCAGTTTTTACTTCATGCGTTTTGAAGCTCTGTTATTAGGGGCATTTATATTTAGGATTACTATGCAGTATTGCTGCTCTTAAGAGGTTAAACTATTTCTTCTACTGCATACACCGTTTCCTGCTAATGTAATTATAATCAGTACTTCGTATTTCCAACTGCTTTATGGACATATTGAGTGGGATATTGGATGGGTGTCTCAAATACAAAATAATACGAACAATACAATATCCCACTCAATTTACCTACACCTAAATTTTTCCTGCTCCCTATGTTCTTCATATTAGTTAATAATGACTAAATTAGCACTTAACAGAACCCAAATACAGTTGGTTCAATCAGACAGAGATTTATTTTTAATATGAAAGACATTTGGACAAAGGAAATACAGGGCTAGTACAAAGGCTTAGTGGTCTTTGGGAACCCAGAATACTTCCATTTTTTCTATTTCATCACCCCTAAAATATGGATTCCATCCACAATATTATCTCTTGATTAAAGATGATTTTTGGAGCTCTGGCCATTGCATCCGGTTTCCAGTTAGTATGTAAAAGAAAGGAGTAGGAGGGCAGCAAATATGCACACCACTTTCTTTTAAGGAACTCTCCCGGAAGTCCCATCTAGCAACCTCTATGTGTATCTGATTGACACCCCTGAGCTGCAGGAGAGGCTGGGAAATCTGTGCTGCCCTGAAAGAAACTGGGGTCCTGTAACTAAAAAAAAAATATTGGTAAACATGGTGAGTATAACCAATTGGCAATACCATTGTTACTAACAGTATGTTATATTCTTAAAAACTGCTGAGTCAATTTTAAGTGTTCTCACCACAAAAATAAGTATGTGAGGTAATGTATGTATTAATTAGTTTGATTTAGTCATTCCACAATCTATACATATATCAAAACATAATCTTCTACATGATAGATATGTAAAATTTTTGCCAATTAAAAATAAATGGAATAAATCAGTAAATTAAAAAGCAAAGAAGATAGGTGAGTGGATAGTGAGTTGACAGTGATTGAACCCCAGTAATTCCCTCAGCAAAAAATCTAAGACTGGTCACTAGCTCCTCTCTCTCCCCTTTCACATTTGAGGACATACCCATGCTCATGGTGTGAATCCAACATCTTCACTTCAGTCATGACATCTTGGATCCATTCCTCATCCTCTTTGTTGAACTATTCAGCAGTTACCAGAGTCCTCCTCCTATTTCTGTCTTTCTTCAAGACTGCTGCTAGAAGTGTACACTTCTAGCTACACTTTGCTAAGGTCTTATTGCTCTTCTGATTTAAAAGCTTCCTTTAGGTCCACTAGTGAAAGAAGAAAATCCAAATGCCCTAGATCATCTACATCACAAGCCCTTTTCTTGCATATAAACTCTCAAAGTTCTTTTCAAGCTCATGCTCCATTTACAACACTGAGCCCAAGGTTAAGGAAGACACAGAGTTGGGGTTCTAGCTTAGGATTGTGAGCCTCCAAATCCCAAACTCTATGAATAGGCATCTACTTCCTGAAAAGGAGGGGAAGGAGAAAAAAGTAGAGGAGGTAGTCAGCACGATCTTGCGGGTTAAACAATAACTTACACCAGAGAGAGAGAGACTCTCTGGAGATGCACTTGTGCCTTAGGTCAGGTGCACATTAGATCCTCAACTTGGTGATTTACTGGTTTTCTTGATTTTCAACTTGAGAGAAAAGTAATAGTTTGGAAAGTAATATGAGATAAGGAGGAAAGTGACATCAAGGGCTATTAAAATAGTATTTGTTGCATTTTTTTCTAATTAAAAGTGATACACATAAATAGTAAGAATTTCAGAAAATTCTGCAGCACAAATAAAATATAAAATTACTAGCATTTCTACCACCTAGATATAAAAGTGTATTTATTTGTTTCATATACATACATGAGTACAAAATCAAACTTTTATTGTATGGGTAGCAATCATTATTTATATAAACAAATCTATGTTGATTTATATAGATCCTTTTCTGTATTATAAAATTCATTTTTAAAATAAAACTGAGATAAAATATAGAACAGATATTTAGCTTACTTTTTTTCATTGAACAAATCTGGTAAACCTGTTACCATGCTTCTAAATGTTTTTCTTCAACTTGATTTTCGGTGGCTAGATAAAATTTCATTGCATGGTTGGAATAAACATTCCTTTGTTGAGCCTTGCTTCTGGTATTTGCTATTATGGTGAATAATCTTGATATACCTTTTTATTTGGTGTATATCTGATTGTTTCCTTACATAAAGAAGTAGAATTATTAGGTCAAATGATATAAATATTGTTTTATACCAATCACCCTCCAGAAAGATTATGCTAAAGTTTACTTATGCCAATAAGGTATGAGAATGTTCCCTATACTCTGTATGTTATCATTTAAAAATATTGTTTTAAAAATACACCTGTTTTGATAGCTGATGGGCAGATCCCGTTTCATTTGTTTGCCATTCATATTCTTCTGGTTTGAATTGCCTCTCCAAGTTTTTGTTCCTAATTCCCTTGTGGTATTTAGTAATAATAACTTATTTATTATATATAAATATAAATATCATTATTTATTCTTTTATTATACTAATTAATGATATAATAATACTTGTGATAATAATGACAACCAACATTTAATAAGCCTTTACTGTGCTAGCTTTCATGTATTTTCTTTTCTAGTCCTTGCAGTCCTCTGAAATATATTTGATTATTATCCCCATTAAAATGACAGAAGTTTGTGAAATTAAATGACCTATCCAAAGTCACATAGCTAGTCATAGGCAGCCCGACTTGTTAAAAGCCCCTTACGTAGTATTTTAACCACTTGCCTGTCAAATTGTTTTAACTTCTCTCCTCTTGCTTTATTGTTCATCTTTTAATTAATGCTCCTTTTTATAGAGATAATTTCTAATTTTCTTATAGTTCTACATAGCAGCCTTTCCTTTATTATATCTTCTTTTGTGCATGTGCTTAGAAACACTGTCCCTTGACAGGGATTGGCTAAGTATTTAGTTATATTGCTTTCAAATTCTTGTATTGGTGATTTTCAGTGTGTCACTCTGCAACCTATTTGAAATTTATTTTGGTATATGGTGTAAGTTAGGAATAGAGCCCTATACTAAAGAATCTATTTTCCCTTCTAATTTTAAAATCAAACTTTTATTGTATGTGGAGCAATCATTTTTATTTATATTTCTATGTATTTGGGTCTGATCTTCTACTTTATTCTGTTCAATTGATTTTTTATTGATTCTCACTCCAGTATCACGCCATCCTGACCCCTGCACCTTTCTAATATGCGTTGGTGTCTGAGGGGCATGCCTTCTCTTCCTTCGTTCATCAGAGTGCTCTTAGCTGCTCTTCCAGATGGTCTTTAATTCGGGCTCACTTTGGAGTGGATGTCTCCCAAGGCCCGGGCTCATCCACTTATACTTTCCTGTCCCATAAATAAACCACCTGGTGCTTGGTTGGCCAACCCGAATCCTTCCAGGTGTCTTTGAGGACTTTTGTGACTTCCCATTCCCTACAGATGCACCGTGCTTTGGAGGCTCCTCTCCGGTGCTCGACGGCAGCCTGGCACCCAGGCCCTCTCTGGACACCGGCAGGCATGGCTGGGCTAAACATCTTCAACAGTGTTGCCGACAGGTTGTGTCTCATTTTCTTGGCATCTGCCATCAGCACTCAGCCTCAACTTCTTCACCAATTGTGTTTCTGGTTAATCCACCAGAGAGTCACCTCGGCCAGCAGTTAGAAGAAGAGGTAGCAACCTCCATCCACACCAGCACAGATGATATTCAGGCTATTTCAGAAATCCTCAGAGATGCCTGGAGCAACATTAAATTAGAGCTGAAAGGACCTTGGAGGTGATCAATTCCAACCTCATCATTTTCCAGATGAGGAAAATAAAACTTCCCTCAGATCCCCTGCTCGCCCCTGCGCAAAGCTTTGATCCTCCTAATAGCCCCAGGTATATATTGCAGAAGCCAGCACTGGCACCCAGGTGTCCTGGTTTCTAGCCCACAGTTCTGTCCTCACACCTTGCTTCCATCCTGATCTAATGCTGTCACTGTCAATGGCAAGGGATAAATGCATCCCACCTGTACGTGGAAGAGGTCACTCCTATATCCTCAGTTCAGGCACCCAGATTCAGTCTTATCCTGGTTAAATCTTGGCCAGCTTACTTACAGCTAAGCCTCTGGTTCAGCCAGGCAGGAAACAACATCATCAGGAGTGGATGAAAGGGAGCGGGACTGCTGAGCAGAGGAGTTGTTAAGTGGCTGATGAAGGAAGGAAGAGACTTCTCAACAGGACAAGTTATTGGCTCTGGGAAACGATGCCAAATTCCCAATGACTCCAAGGGGAACAGGATGTCTATATATCCATCCGCAAACACTGAAAACCTTGCTTACTTTCTTCCTTCAAACTAGTTACTCACACTCCCCATTCCTTATAGCATACCTTTGATTCCTTCTGAATGTAGAATGGTACAAGAGACAGCTGATTTTCATCTAACTACCTATTTGGGAAGATAATTAGAAAATAATGTTTGGGGAAGTAGCATAAACAATTAATTTTCAACATATGTTTACAGAGCAGGTACTATAAGCTAGACTATTCTACGTGCTTGGTGGATAAGTTCATCAACAAAATAAAGATCTCTACCCTCATATGTATATATATATTTAAGAGATGGGGTTCTCCCTCTATCACTCAGGTTGGAGGGCAGTCATATGATCATAGCTCACTGTAGCCTTGAATCCCTGGGCTCAAGTGATCCTCCTGCTCAGCCTCCTGAGTAGCTGGGACTACAGGTGGGAGTCACTGTGCCTGGCTCCTCATGGAGTCATGATTTTCTGATTTGATCTGGAGACATCTCCATACCATTTCTGTGAGACCTGGTGTCATGAAATTGATAAGATTGTGCAGTCGGGCACTTCCTGTCCATAACTGGTCACTGTATTCATATGTTCTCATGCTGCTATGAAGAAATACTCAAGTCTGGGTACTTTATAAAGAAAAGAGTTTAATTTACTCACAGTTCTGCATGGCTGGGGAAACTTACAATCATGGCAGAAGGCACCTCTTCACAGGGTGGCAGGAGAGAGAACGAATGCAAGCAGGGAAACGCCCGATGCTTATAAAGTCATCAGATCGTGAGAACTCTCATTATCACAAGAACAGCATGGGGGAAACTGCCCTAATGATTCGATTACCTCCCACCGGGTCCTTTCCATGACTTGTGGGGATTGTGGGGATTACAGTTCAAGATGAGATTTGGGTGGGGACACAGCAAACCATATCAGTCACTGCTGGTGATGCTTGCTTCTCTCGGGTGTCTCTGAGATTTATGATGAACAATGACAAAGGAACCAGGAGCAAGTGTAAGGCGCATGTTCTTCAGAGCTTCACGGTCTACCTAGGGCAGTGTGGACCAGACTTCTAGACTGAAATGGAAAGGCTATGTTGATATTGCAGAAAGATTACAGATCAGGGCCCCCAAAGCCCATTGTAAAGTAAAATACCAAGAAGTCTTGTGTTTTATATTCAAACTTCTTGTGAGTTAGGCATAGTCCTATAAGTCATTCATACTTTAACATTAAAAGCATTGGACTTGCTCTTAAAGTAAAAGAACATTTCCTAACACCCCTTCCCCTAAATCCTCAAGTGAAACTTGCTCAAAAAAGATGCTCTAGGTATATTGTATAGATTTGAATCTCCTAGTTTACCTGTGCATATCTGTAGAAGTAAAGCCCATTCTAACTGGAGAGGCACGGATGTCTGAATCTTTCACAAAACCAAATTCTGGGCACTGAAGTGAAGGGAGGTTTGCGTGAGAGACATTATTCAACTTCGTCTGCTGGTTGGGTTGCTCCTGGTTCTGCTTGGGTTAGCCTAAGTTCCCAGGATGTGTTCATTCTATAGGTCAAGATTTAGAGCATTGACGATAAATGAAATCCAATCATTTGTCTTCTCAATATTCCAGTCTTCACTTACAATCTTTAGCTGTTAATTAGACATTTTACAAAAGTCTGTTTATTTTAAAGGCCCCAATGTTTGAAGGACTATAAGGTCATTGTCAGTATATTTCTGGAGATGCAATGTTTGTCTCTTGTCTTCAAGGTTGATGTTTATTAGTTTTCCCATTCAAAGACTAGATCTGATGCCAACAAATCAGACATTTTTTCCTGCATCTACAATCAAGCACTTGGACGTTTCCCCACCAATGTGGATGTGCCCTGGGTTAGAATTGTTTTCTGCTATGAGCCAAGGCTGAGTTCCAGCTCTCATTTACCCACAAGGAGCAGAGGGATGCAAAGGATTGTCAGTGGCAGAGAAGATGCCACTTTTTTGGCTGTTTTCCACAGCATTCAGATTCATATCTGAGCTCAACATGCTTTATATGTTTTCCCCACATGCTGGGACAGGCCTGTTTTCAAAGATAAGGTTGAGGAATGGTGAGAAGAGGCTTGCTTATGCTCATGGTCATCATTACAGTGTAATCTCTCTCCAAAATGGGAAAGGTCGCCTCATTGGGGATGAGCTTCAGCTTTGGTCCATCTCTGGAGTCACCTCTACCTGATTTTCCACTCTTAACCCCCAATCTTGAACCTGCCCTTTAACTGAAAGAAAGACACCCTTTTCCCCCCTTTTTATGTTTTATCTGAACCCTTGGCAAAAGTATAGCTTATAATTTTTTAATTATGATGGCAGCGTTTGAGAAGGTGGTGACAACTGAGCTCCAGGCTCATCTGGTTTGTCACATGCTCCAGGACAGGTTTGGGTCTAGGTTTCAGTCAGGTCATAACATGAAGTCAGGATCTGTGATCATCACATTATTCACAGGAGGAGAGGCTTGTGGAAATAAAGGGAGGCACTCCAGTCCCCAACACACCCAGGGTCTTTTCATTCTGTGTCATTTGACTGAAATTTCTCCCCACTGGATTGGGACTTGAAGATGCCACAAGACTTGTCACTTACCTTGCAAGCGATCGTCTTTCTCTTTGGCAGCCTGAATATTTTGACTCTCTTGGACAAATAATTTAGAGTATTTACAGATTCCACTTGACACGGGTTGCCAATACTTAGGCAAACTTGGTTTGGTATAACCGGAGGGCTGTCGTGCAAAGCCAGGAAGGTAGCGGTAGCTTTGCTGTAAGTTCCTCACCAAGGAGGGGTAACTCATTAACTCTTCCACAACTCTTTCATTTTAGCTACCATTGAGCAGTAGCAGCATGGTTCTGTGTGGTTGAGGCCAGGGTCAGCTAAGTTTGATTGGGTCAAGGATTGTAAAGACTGAGCCCGAGATTTTCAGTGGAAGAGTCAGGCTCAACACAGTGAGAGAGGTCAAAGTCAGCTGTGAATTAAATGGAAAGGACTGCAAATGACAAATTTACTATGGAGAGATATGTGGTGTGCATTAGTAGGCACGGCTGAGAGTTTCCAGAGGCAGCAGAGGCCATCTCTTTAAAGACTGAAACTTCATAATGTCAGCTGTTGGTGGTGGTCATGCCCTACACACTTAAATATTGTTAAGCTTTGGGAGGAAATGCTGGCCTCATCATATGTCACAATCAACCCAAGGAATTCTCCATTTATGCTGATGGTCCCAAGCTCATTATTAACAACACGCCTTTCATTCTCAAAAGTCTACTTGTTTGGAAAATACCTGGTATAATCTCACTAGATAAGGAAAGTAGATGTTTCTACCTTGTTTTTAACAGATCGGAGACACCTCAAGCTTTGAGGTGCTCCTCTCCCAACTTTTTTTTTTTTTGAGATGGAGTCTCACTCTGTCACCCAGGCTGGAGTGCAATGGCGCTAGCTCAGCTCACTGAAACCTCTGCCTCCCAGATTCAAGTAATTCTCCTGCCTCAGCCTCCTGAGTAGCTGGGATTACAAGTGTACACCACCACATCCGGGTAATTTTTTGTATCTTTAGTAGAGGGGGGATTTCACCATGTTGACCAGGCTGGTCTCGAACTCCTGACCTCATGATCTGCCGGCCTTGGCCTCCCAAAGTGTTGGGATTACAGACATGAGCCACCGCAGCTGGCCTCTCCTCTCTCAGCTAAGGCTGTTTTTAAATATCTTTTTATATCCTTAATATGCTCACATTTTTCTCCACCTTCTTGAACATATGGAACGTAGTTATAACTGTTTTGACGTCCTTGCCTACTAACTCCTTCATCTATGTCATTTCTGGACGGTTTATGTTGATCAGTTTCCCTCCCCCTCATCCATTATGTTCCCAGGCTACTTTGCATGTCTGGTAATTTTTGGGTGGATGGCAAGACGTAATTTTTATCTTGTTGGATGTCAGATATTTTTGTATTCTTTTAAATATTCTTGGCCTTTGTTCCGGTACACAGTTAAGTTGCTTGGAATCAGTTGATGTTTTTGAAGTTTGCTTTCAAGCATGGTTAGATGGAACCAGAGCAGCCTTTGGTGCAGGGATGGTTTTTTTTTCCATGTCAGATGGATGATGCGCTGATGTCATAACAAGTTTTGAGAAAGGCACATCTCAGACATGAGCAAAAATCCCAATTGCACTTATGAACCACAAAAGAATCTGGTCTAGGGGTACTTTTTCCCTTTTGAGGATATGCAGTGCCCCATGTATTTCAAGGTTTCTCCATTCTGGCTATGGGAACATCAACGTTACTTGCCCCGTGTAGCTCAGGGAATATTCCTGCTCACTCCTCGTGAAGCTTCCTCACATCCCTGCACTGACCAGTACTCAGCTGAAAAGTAGCGGAACCCCCTTTCCACCTCCAGGCTCTCCTTCTGTGCAGGTCTCTCTGTGCAGCTCTCTTCCCTGTGAAGCTCTCTTTTCTCCATTACCCTCCTCTGCAGGGTTAGCCAACATGACATCCCTGAATTCTCACCCGTGTCCATAAACCACAAGGCTTTGTTTAGGCTCTGTCTTTCTGCACCATCACTTAGCTGAAAACGTTCTCACCCGATAAGCCAGAGCATCTCAGGGCTCACCTGTTTGTTCCCCTTTTCGCAGGTATCACTGTCCTCTGCTGCCTCTTGTCTAGTGTCTGACATTATTTAAAATGGTTTCCATTTGTTGTTGTTGTTTAAGGTAAGAGGCTGAATCTGATCTCTGTTACTTCATGACGGCCAGAAGTGCAAGTCCTGAGTGTTGGGCTGTTTCCACATCTGTGTCTCTGGGACTAATGCAGCATTCTCTTCTCTAATTTCAGTGTGAACATATCTTTTCTCTCTGCTCTGGTTTTGTTAATGGTCGACATCTTTTCTGCTATTACCTTAGATCCTCATCTTTACCATCTTCTGTTTTTCTCATCACTTGTTTAGTTCCAGTCTAGTTTTTCCTCTCATTCTTCCCAGCTTTTGCACAAGGTGGCTGGTCCTCCACACACATCTCCCCTCTGTGGGATCAGACCATACATTTCTTTTTAGCTGATCCCACTGA